>JAIPRM010009990.1:0-14168 GCA_025469315.1 Stegophylla sp. TES_Ste_2020 | reverse complement strand
TTCAGAATCGTTTTACTGAAGAAATGATTTATCGTTTCTTTAAAATTTAATACGCCCGTCAAGAGAATACCACCCGTCGTGCGAAGTACACCCATCGTGCGAAGTATGTCCGGCTTTTTTTTAAATATTTAAAATTGGAAAATCTTTAATCTAATTTAATAGTTGATATACTCATAATAAAAAGAATAATTGGAAAAAATAGTATTGGGAAAATTACTGGAAAAAATTAAATTAATTAATTATTGGGAAAAATAGTATTAGGACATTAAATTTTTTGAGAAAAATGGATTGGAAAAACTGTTTATCAAACGGAGAAATACGAGACATATTTTTTGGCAAGAGGAAATTTCTATCGAATGATGAATTAAATATTTTGTGAGGTTTGGAATGAAAAAATCTTTATTTTATGTAAAAATAATCGATTTTATACTAACTCTTGAGATTTTTCCTGGTTAGTTAGACAAATAATATGCGAGTGACGTTGTGTTGAATTTTAAGCTTATTATAAAATATATAATAATGCAAATAATTATTTTTCATCAACAGTACACTATTGTTCACATCGGGTGAAAACTTCAAGTTTCTAATTTTACTAATTTTGGGATTATAGCGAAATGAATAAAATTGATTCATATGTAGAGAAATCTCGTTTATGACATATTTTGTTGTTTTAAATAAATTTTTTCGGTGCTCTTCCCTTGTTTTTGGAAAGGGTATTGAGAACTTTGAAAAATTTCCTCCTTAAAGTACAACCAGGATACGATAACTGATCTAAAAATTCACTGTATGAAACTTTTGGATAAGTAGTTTTATAAAAAAATAGTGTTTTTATAAAAATAAAGAAATAAATAAACATCATAGTAAAAACATTAGCTTCCCTATTTTCCTCTTGAAATCTAAAATATTTTTACAGCTTTGCACTGAAATTGTAGAAATTCAGTATTTGGATCTCAAAATGGGAGTTCAATTATAAGTTTAAAATTTCACAAATTTTCAAGGAGAAAAAATGAATACGTACTTGATTGTATTATAATATGATGATATATTTTAATATGAAGTTATGATAACTACCTACTTAACATTAACTATAATGAAATTATTACATTTTTTGAGATAATTGTAATGTGAATTTTAGTGCAAGGAATAAAAAAGATTTTTAGGTACTGTACAATCATTTAGAAGTTTGTATTTTTTAATATCATTAAGAACTAATGCAGCAATAGAAATAACATCATTTTCTATGTGCTATTGACGGCATATCACATTTCTGTATGTTTCAAAGAAAAAATAGTTCTAAAAAATAATTTAAAAACACTCATTTTTCCTTGTTATGGTTTTCAATTTTTCATTATATCCTATTATTACGACAAAAAAGTATTAAACTCAATAAGTACATAAAAACATACAACACAATTAATTTTAATACAAAAAATTATATTCACTTAACATCAGTCGTATAAAAGTTAAAACGTTTTAATACAATTGAAAAGTCTTAAAAAAATAAAAACAAACAAGAGTATTATTAAAAATTAAAAATAATTCTTATTTTTCTTACAAAGACACGAGAAAAAAAAACATTTAATGATATAAAAAAACATAAAAATGATCAAAATATATATAGAGGTTTAATGTTAAACCTAGTTTATCAACCCCATTATTAGTCGACAGGTAAATATTGAATAGTTCCAAGTATTTATACTTTCGTAATTGTGCTACAGGCGTTTTTATTCTGTTATATTCGCATTACTTTTTAGTGTTTGAAAATTAAAACTAAAAATTAAATTGTATTTCATTAATTACATTTGTAAAAATGGAAAATAATTGTTGCTGATCAATTCAAAGTCCAACTTAATGTTTACTTAACTCGGGATATCAAAAATCACACGGTAGTTTGAAAATTGGTTTTACAATTGCGAATACTGAATTATTCTATTTAAAATGTTATAGAAAATTATTATATGTCGGTCGGTATGTTGAAAAATAAAAGATAAATAAATAAGTAAATAAAAAATCAATATATAGCTACATTATATATTAATATAAAAAATAAAATCAAATCAAACTTAGCCTTGTATATTATAATAATAGCATTAATGACCGGTTTCGATTTTAAAAATCATTATTATCAGGTTAAACAATAATAAGTTAATGAATAGAAAAATATTTAAATAAAAAATAGGTACAATGTAAAAATTGAAATTTTTTTTGTTTTACACAAAGAATTAAATAAGAGATATTGTTTCTATTCACATTTATATTATATTTTTTAGTTTATTTTGATAAATCCTATATTTAGAATGTAGGTACTTAGATCTTTGTATACACAGTTTCCACGCATTTACAACCCTTTTTTTTTAATTGTTTGTAACAAACATTTTGAATCGATATTAATTTTTCCTACTCTGCGAAAAGTCGCTATACCATTCTGCATAGGTAAATGTAAATAAAAACTTTTCTTTACATTGTTTTATGAGTACTGAATGTTGTGGTTATAACTATATAATATAAAGTATTATTTGTGAATACTTAAACTATAGTGTTACAATATTATTCAAATAAAATCACTTTAATAATAATAATAATAATAATAATAATAATCTCCGATTCGAATGAAAGTTTTGATATGTAGATTGACACTCTCTCTTGGTCATGATTATTGCTCGAAAGCCAACATTAATTATGTATAAAGGCTTTCTGAGCAACAATCAAAATCATATAGAGCTACATATATTTGAAAATATTTTCTTCGCCAATTCGATAGGAAACAGTTCTGCCAGTTCTGAAACAAAGTAAAAATTATTTCAAATACGTAGTAAAAAACTACATATTTTAATCACATTTTCAGAAGCAAAATTGACATTTATATTCATAAAGTAATACTATTAATTTATTTTAATGTATTTGAAAAAGTTAGCTAAAACTTTATATAACCAATTGCATATTTATGATCTTAATAAAAATAAGTGCTAAACAAGTTTCAATGCAGTCCCCTAAATACTAAGTGAACTCCAGTTGGTTTAACAGTAAACACAATTAGTTTTTCAGTTTATTTGTTTTCAGTTTATAAACAAATATTCATGTAATAATATTATGAATTATAATATTAATAATGAACAACGTAACGATTATTCTCCTCAATAGTAAATCATTATTCAGATTCAAAATATATATAAAATATTATTTGTAAAAATATTTTTTTATCAAGCTTATTAAGAATAATTTTTCTAAAGCATCGATTAGCTTTGAATTTATTAACTATCGAGTTTACATAAAAATACTTTTATTTGTATTCTTTAGTATTAAACTAAATTTGATAAGTAATTATTATTTAGTGTATTTTAGTTACACAATTAAACTACTAAAATTTAAATGACAACTTTGAAATAAAACAAATTATCAATGTTTAATGATGGAGAATAATAAATATGAATCCGGTGTCCTTATTTCATAAAAATCAACCGAAACCTTAACACCAATTTTTTCTCAAAAATATATGGTTTCTGATATGACTTATCTTTTAAAATATTTCATGTTCATATTGATTATCATAACGAGGATTTGCGCTATCTCTTAATACGTCTCTGATAAGAAATATTAGACAGTTATACAATTATTATTTACTTCGCGATTTAATCTATTGTCAAGAAAAAATATTTTAATAGAATAAAAATAATAATTAAATCTCATTTATCTGATAGTATACGTATAAAGACAGGTTTAATAAAAATCCATACAATTTATAACTGATAAATGCTTATAAAATAATTTTAGATTCTGAGGGATAAATGAAAAATGTTTTTGTTTTACAATTTTACAATAATATTCTTTTTGGTTTCATGTTCATTTTCTTGATCGGTAAGATTTGTTTAACCACTTTATTATTCAGAAACAGTTTTAACTTGATGCTCAAAGGTATTTTTTTAAGTATTTTTCGAAATTCTCAATATTTTTTCGAAGCGCGAAGAAAATCTACCAAAATATCAGGGAAAACAGTAAAAATGCATTAATTATACATTTTCACAAAATTATTTTTAGTCGTAAATTAATAAAATCAGCGATGGTCTTATTAAAATAAAAAAGTTAAATTTTTTTTTTTTAGTTACACTTAGCATTTTTAAATGTTTGAGATATTAAATGGTTTTTTGAAAATTTTTATCATTTACAATTTTTAATCTAGTAAACATTATTCTTTATTTAAATATACATTACATTTTTTCAATCCAAGTTCATAATTATTCACCATATGAATTATTTTTTTCGCCCCACAAATATTAGGATTATTGATCTGACGATTTTTTTTTTGTGTAATAAATGCAGATCTCTTTTGTTATTATAACGTTCGCAATTTCTCGTTTTAAAAGTTGACAGTTTAATCGAGCATTATATTAAAATCTTCATAACATAAAACGCTTTGAATGTCAAAATACGGCAAAACGGATCATTTTCATGAGTATAATCGATATGGATTATACTGTAATTATTCCGAAAGCATGTATAGCATTAATAATAATTAAGACTCGAAAATGTCACAGAACATTTATCATATTATGTTTTGCGTTTCTCGTGATAATAATACGAATTATCCACTGATCTCAGCTCACAGTCGTTATTTGAATGCATTAGTTTATCATTGTTTTCAAGTTTCAAATTTATATCATACACAACCGTTGAACCTAATTTTACAGCCGATGAGTTAATTATAATAAGAGCGAATTCTTCCACTGCCGTTATGTTACCGGCTTTTTAAAAATAATATAATTTATCATAAAATTACATTAAAGTCTTACTTCCGCGGATTTTACATTAATATTTTATGACAATATTAGATTATTTAGTTACCTTCAGTTTTTTTGACATATTATTATAATGCAATGAGGTTCATTATCATTTTTATAGAGAATAAATAATAGCGATAATTTATACCATCGCGTACAGAAACCAATCAATAGCTGTTACAATATAAAGTAAAAATAACATAAACGCATTAAAAAATTTTGAGTTTTTAAGATGCTTGACAGTTAACGTAACACGTTTGGACGTGTCTTTTGAAAAGCTTAACAAGGTTATTCGTTTTGTCGGCTGCCATTTTGAAAACTTTTATTCATAAAATTACTTACAGGCTTAGGAGTAGGTAATGGGAATGTTTTAGGGGTTGAACCCCTCTACCCCCTCCACCCTTAGATTAACATCATTTAAACAATTTTTCTAAATATGACTATCAAACATCATCGATGAAAACGTACTTTTTTCATATAAATATTACATATTCAGTTGAAAACACGTAACGGTATAAAAGGCTGGTTTCATTTTTTTTCTGTCTCAAAATGTAAGAGAAATAAAAGCTTGTAAAAAGTACTTTTTTTTACATATTTCTGTATATTACACGATTTAAAGGACAAAAACGTACACAAACAGGATGTTTTCAATATAATGAACGACAGTCATTGGTAAATATTTCAGGATAAAAGCTAGAGCACCATACTTTTTTGAATTTCGATTTAACAATGGATCTAAAATTGATTTAACATAATATGGAACATTTTACTCGAATTTACTCAATGGTTTTTTCTTCACACGTGGAAAATCTACTAAGACTTTCAAGAACATTACTTCAATTGAGTACACAGTTTTAACGTTGCAAAGTTCTTTCAAAATTCTTATTCCATGGCGCACATACTTTTAGTATGTTATGTATACAGTGACTGAGCTTTTGAACTCCTCCCATTTATAATATAATATAGTATGGATGTCTACGCCTTAACTATATAGGTGAACAATAACCGTGCCTGTTAAAGTTCTCATTGTTTTCTCTAATTGTTATTTAATCTTTTCGAGAAAATACGAAAACATTGCCACGCACGGTTAATGTTTATTAAGTTTGTGATAGTGTGTTCATTATAATAACTCAGCTTGATGTATTATTAATTATAACAATAACGCTGTAAAATAAAGGCACGAGTAGAAAGAAATGTAGCAAAAAACATATTATTCCATAGTTAACGTTGATTCACATGAATATATTTATTTATGATATGAAACTGTAGCTATAAGCAGAAAAATGAAATCTTCTATAGATAAATAATTGTGATTGAATGTATAAAAAATAATTTATATACATATATATTATATATATATTTTATCAGTGTGTTTTAATTTAGAAATATTGATTTCAAATAAAAAAAAAATACAAATTTTTAATACACATTAATTGAAATTAGGATATTTTTTGATAACCATAATTATTATCGTTGAATGCTTAATAGGTTAAGTGTGAATTCTTAATCGAAATTCAATTGTATTAGTCCAAGTTATTGTAGGCTTAGGAAAAATGCTATGTTTACACTCGGTAAAAAAAAAAAAAAAAAAAAAAAATGGAGTTTGTAACAAATGGAGCGACTTTAACGGTCCACAACCGAACGGAAAAATTTGGGAAATTGTTTATTCGAAGTACTAAATTAACGCTTAAGAAAATCGGATGGACACAAATAACATCATTATTATAATTCAGTTCGCAGAACGAACGTAGTAAATAACTTATTATTACTATTATTTTTTGTAAATATTTTTAAGTCTATATTAGATTGCTTATTGTCAGATATTCGAGGTTACGGCAAAAAAAAACGAAATAGATTTTATGATTATATTTTAATTTATCGCACAGTTTGTTTGATTAGTTTTTTTGACAAATTTACTCGAAACCGCTGAGAATTTTGAAAAATTACATCTCTAAAGTAAATAAAATGTCAGACGTATACAGGAACAAAATGATACCATCTAAAAATGTGTAATACGACGCCATAAAAAAAAAAAAAAAAACACACAAATTGTCGTAAAATTGTAACAAATACATTCTTAGCTTTGTTCAGTATCTGCAAATAGGAAAAAAACCGTATAGATTTTCATTCAATCTACTCACTTAACGACGAAATAAATTGTATCACGTATTTTTACGAATTTAAACGCCGTGAGTTCAAATCAACACAGGAAAATAACTGCAGCGAAAGTAGTTTGATATGATTAATAAAATCAACAGACTATTAGATTAGGAAAAACAGTATTAGATAATATGTACAAACTATAATATTATCATAAATAATTATCAGTCGGTCGCGAGCTTGTGCGGTTTTATCGAAAAATGTAAATAATAAAAATCGACAATATACATTATTTGTGTATAAAATATGTTCAACACATATGATAAAAATAAAAATTTGCATGGAAATATATTTAAATTTTACTTACATCACAATTAAAATAATATGTTAAATTATTATTATTATATATTGAGATGGAAACATAATAATATTATAAAAAATATTTCGATATAGTTGCCGTCATTTCATCAAATATTCACAAAATGTTAAATAAATTGTTTTCCTGAATAAAAAGTGATTCGATTTATTTTAAATGAATGCACGTGATAAATTTGACCTCTTTTTTTTCATATAAAAATATTCAAATTATATCAGTGTATTTTTTTTTATACAGAATAATCAGCCGGAGTAAAATATTCACAGAATACTTATCTAAAAGATAATAATGTGTCACAACTATAAACGTATACACGGCTCGTATACTTCAAACCGATAGAAATTGGTTTAAATTTTGATTTATATTTAAATTAATACGTTAAAATTATTCAATAAAAATATGATGGACGATGGATAGTAATTATTGTTCGCTCGGTTCAGAATCAGAAATATTTAGTGATAATATATTTATTTAAACATGACTGAACACAATCTGTGAACTGCAATTACTGTCTCAAAATGTTTAATCTAAAAAAAAAAAAAAAATCATTGTATATACCTATTTACCCACATACACATGTGTTATAGTTTCTTTCTATGAAATTAAATTGATTAAAACCATTTTTTGAACATGCGAAAATGTCATTCATCAGCGTAGGATGTGATAGTAATAGTTATATTAAGTGTAAAAATGTTTTAAAATAAATTTTGAAAAAATAAAACGATATGATAATAAAATGATATTAAATAAACAAAAACAATATCAATATAAAAATTAATTTCGTATTTTAAATATGTACACACTTTAAGAAAACATTTTCGGTATTGTTGCGTACAGAACAAACGAAACAGTTTGTACGATGATTAATGACTTAAGATTAGAAAACAGTTGTTCCGACTAATTTAATGAGATGAGACAATCAATTAATTTGTATATGTAGCTGATGTGATGTAGGGTTTCGCTGTAGAATGTATTGTGTTTTCGTTATTTCAAAGACTTGATGTAATTTAATAATTACCTAAAAAATATCTCTATACATTTGTAGGACAGTAAATTAATAAAAGATTTAGAACATTCACAACGAGCTCTATAGTATAATAATAAAATTATTCCACTTCACATGTTATGTAACACTCTGACTTTAATCAAACACTCGTAACCAAATAAATACATTAAAATTAGTTTATATTAATTTTTATTTTTTTCAAATACGATGAAAAATTAATGCTATTTACACTAGAAGTATACCACTTAATATGTAAATTATTCATCTGCTGTTCGAGATACTTGAACGAATTGTTTTTTAAGACTATTATGAAATAGCACAACGTAGAAACCCGCGTACACTATACAACACGCGTTATACTACTACATGGGTACGCTTGTGTATTGTACATCACCGTTCACAGCTTTTTGTCATATACTCCCGGAGTAAATGGATAAAAAGGGTAGTAGTAGGTAGGTATACAACATAAGTAGGGTAGTGATTTTTTTATTTATTTTTTTTCAAAGGGGTGAATTAAATTTTGTATTCAACAGTAGCAGGAAGTGAAAGAAATACAAGGGGTGAGTAATAGGACGGTAGGAAAAATATTGGGTCCAGAACAAACGTTACCGAAATAGGGATGAAGTGCGTTACTGCAGCGTCGGGCAATGAACGTATTTTTTAAAAAACGATTCACGCGTACACTGCAGTAGAGTACACAATAACTCATATAATAATGGATACAGTAGGTATAGGTTAAGGCCTACTGATGCCAAATCGAATCCAAGACGTGATGTTATCCGAACCACATGTGTTTAAGAATTAGTAGTGTTTATTCAGTGGGGTGAGAGAGTTAAATAAAAATCGTATTGAACGTTTTCCCAGCGCAGTCTGAGTTCTCACGGTCAATTTTAGAGAACAAATCTTTGATAATAATTATTAAATATAACATTACAGTCTGCTAATCGAAACATGATAAATAATGTGGTCAAAAAGCAATTTGAAATATTTCATTATACGGAACACATTAATAATTATTTATGATCTACAAAAATACATAAACAATTGGAAACAATAAGTATGATATTAATATTGCAGACCATTTTTTATCATTTTATTTTATACGATTTCAATGTAATTTAATATTAATAAAAATATTTAAAGTGATATTTACGAAAAAAAAAAAAAAAAAAATGGTATTTATTATTTAACTATAGACAAGTTTGTAGGTTTAATGAATAAAATAAAGTAGTAGTGCCCAATACTGGATACCTAATTTAGTATACTCGAATTAAAAAAAGAAATATGTGTATACACAAAATAAGTGAAAAGATAATTTTCGTAAAATTTAACCACTAAAAAATATCGAACATCTCAATTTCGTTTCAATTTTGATGTCCGTAATGATAAAAATACTGTACTTTAAACGTTATTTAGAGATGTGAATCAAACGGAGTATTACAATAATTATTTACTGTTTGGTAGAAATTCTTTACAGATCTAACGTAAATATAATTTGAAGAATAATATTTTTCTAGCGTAATATACACTTAGGCACAAAAATTATAAAACAATATCACTAATAGATTATAATTACTATAATTGGTACTAGATGAATAATAATTAAAACACTTGAAAAGATTTTAATCATTTATATTAATATCAATTAAGCACAAGCAATAAGCAGTATAATTAAACGACGTGAAAACAATATAATAGTTAAGTCTCTAAACAGTTTGCATGAATTAAAAAATTAATTTTTTTAAGTTTATAACATAATAATATTAAAGATAATTTTTTTTTTATGTAAAACAATTAGATAAATATCGATTTGAATTAAGAAATAATAATACGTGTTCTTTAATATTATATTATATTACGTAAATCTCAAATTTCAGACTTTTACTGATCTAACTAGGTGAATTTAAGGATATGTAAAATAAAACGGCCAAACCTCGAATGGTTTTTGTTGTTGGGATTTTATAAGCGAGTACCTTCATTAGCAAATTTAATTTAATTTTTTTTTTTTTTTGGTTGTTGAATGAAATAAAATATACTCTTAATAATTTGAAATTTTAGTTACGCGTACATATTATATAAAATCAAATAGTTTATATTAAAAATATTCGTGATATGAAATAAATATCCGAAATTACTAATTTTAACATTTTACTAAATCTAATTTAAATGTATTGTTTAATAATTTAAATTATTTGATATCTATATATGCATACATATATTATAACATTAAGTAATAAAACATAATACATAATAATGGAAGAAAATATCCACACTGTAAAATAAATCAAGTAATCTTATTCGTATCATTCATTTATAAACGTGAATAAAAATATAATATTTTAGATATTAGCATATAAATAATACGATGTTAAAAGTTTAATTTAGCGATATCTACTGTCATGAATATTGGTGTATATAACAAATAAATAAACAAAAAAGTTTTAAGTCATTAATACCTATTGATTAATTTATTAACCGATCATTCATAGTAAATTTATAACTTTATCTCAATCTTTACCGCTGCTATTAAATTTGATTCTTTAAGAAATGTACGAAAAATAGGTAAGTGCCAATCAAACAATTTATTATGTAATTCAAGGTCCCTCAACCATAGTATATTGAAATCAATTAAATGAAAAATAAAAACGTAAGGTAAGATATACCTAGATCATTAAAGTTCCAATATTAGTTTGATTGTATATTGTTATATTAAATAATGTAAAAAAGTGAGTGAAATATTAATATATATATAACATTATTATTGTGTTTATAAACTAGTTGAAAGTACTTATAAACAAATTAATTTATTATTGTTTAATTAATCTATGTATGTATCTATACTTGTAAACAATTTATAATATAATTACTTATTTAATGATATTTCTATTATTAAAAAACGGTTTATTTATTGACATTGGTCCTATGTAGACTTTATCTATATGTTATACAGGATAGACGCAACGTAATTATTTGCGAAGTCCTGTGCAAATATACAGAACCAAAGTCTTTAAAACAAAGATTTATTTTTCAATAGTGAAATGTATTTATTATTTTGATGTAAATAAAGTTAATCATATTGTTGCAGATAAATATACCACAAAATAGTAAAGTATAGTAAATGGGTAATTTAAAAAATAAATAATTAGACAACCTTTATACGAGTATTATAATACATACCTAACTACAATAACTACGAATTTTTTTATAATATTGGAAAATTTACTATTTGGAAAATTAGTTTGTGGCTAATCATCAATAAAGTTACCCGTACCATAATACATCATATTTTACAAATAATTTAATTTAATTGGACATTTACAATTATTATTTCTCATTCGATCGAATAAATACGAATTGCGATATAACCTAAATCATAAATGTTACATATTTTGAAGTCGGTCGGTCTGTAGGTACCTATCGTTATTATTGTCGTATTGAAAATAATATATGGAGCAAGTTCCATAGAGTATAAATATATAGTAACATATATATGTATAGCTACGTGATATACCTATTCGGTACAGAATAACAATAATAATACTGTGCGTCCATAATAATAAAAATATTTTGAAAACGAGACGGGGCATATGTAATATTTTTTTAACAATATTTTTTTATTTTTTTTTCTGTTATCGACACAACGAGTAGTGGTAGGAGCCCATGTCATCATAAAACATAATAAACGTAATAAAAACACCGTTTAAAAACACTAAAACCGTTTGTCGTGTAAACAGGAACCGCGCGCGAGTAGTGGCGTCGAATCGAATAATTGTTTAAGAAAAAAAATAATAAAAAAATGAAAAATATTTATGAAATGTTGAAACTAAAATTTCGACAACCCAGTGGGGGATTCCCTTAAGGGAGGAATTCAGTGTCAGTGAAATAAAGAGAATTTTTTTTTTTTTTGATAATTTTGTTGAAAAAATTAATTTTTTAACCTATTTAAAATATTTAATTGACATTTGCATTTTACTCATTATTATTGCTGCTTTTATATTTACCATTATGAATGAAAAAGTTGATTTATATCTAATTTATAAAACAATTCAACGGTTAAATATACTTATAGTTATTTTGTGTAATTTATTTCCTCTAATTTAAAGAGGACGAGATTTTTGAAAAATTACGAGGGGTCAATAGAAAAAAAAAAATTCGGAAACCACTGACGTATAATAGAAACGGGATTTCCGCGTTAATCGTACAAAAAAAATACCATATTATTAATTTATTGTCGTAACCATCATTCAAAATGTACAAATTCGACAAAACTACTCGTGAGACTAATAATAATAATAATTATATGCTTAATACTAATACTAATAATAATAATAATAATCGTGGAAAAAAAATAATATCACAATATTATTATCATACTCACCTGACGCGCGTCGGAGTCGCCGGAGCCGAACGGCGTGTCGTATAGGAGACCGTATTTTACACACTGACAGCGGACGGCGCGCGTTACAATAGTAATAATAATAATAATAATAATAATAATATATTGTGGCGTCGACGGCGGCCGCGATGGTGGTGACGGTGGTGGTGTTGGTGACGGCGACGATGGTGCAGGGGGCCGGTGCGTGCCGAGCGGAACGCGCGCGACGACTGACGCGGTGGCACACGAAATGGACAAGCCGCCGCGGCGGTTATAGTTTATAAATTGGCGACGAGGACGCGGACGCGGACGAGCGGCGGCGGCGGCAAACGCGCGCGCGAGCATGTATCACAACCCCTAGCGCACGCGGACCCCACCCACCCCCTGCGCGATACCGCGACGACGGTGGTGGCTATACGGTGGGGGGTACGCGACCGACGTTCCCACCGGTCGCGGACGAATCGCGCGCGTCGTCGGTGCGGCCCCGCCGATCGCGTACCCCCCCCTCCGCCCAGCACCTCGCTACGGACGCCTCGCCGACGCCGCCGCCACTGAGCCACGTCTGCCGCCCCACCGACGCTGCCGCCGCCGCCGCGGACTACGACTTTCCCCGCACGCGACCGTCCTCCCCGCCAAACCCTCGCCCGCGCGATCTACACCCCCGTGTACCGCCGTCCACCCGTCGGTCACGCGCTCGCATGCACGCGCTCAAAATGGCGCGCGTATTTATAGCCACCGTGCGTATATTATAACAATACGCGCCGCTAATACCTATTGCGTAACAATAATACATTATTGCTCACTCGCTCCAATACCATCTCAATATTAACTACCAATATTGCATTGTAGTAATATTGCCGACTAAAACATAGGTACGAGGGGAGGGACTAACGTCTACGCGATTTACATGCTTATAATATGCAATATGTGAGATTCGGCATTTTGTGCGCTTAAAATGGCAAATATAATAATATATGCGCGCGGAGGCGTGAGCATATTATGTTTTGAATAGGGAGGCTCGAGGGCGTCCGTAGACTGTTTTCGTGGAAGGGGGGGGGGCGCGAATCCATTATAGGTATACGTATTATGTGCAATTATAGGTGGCTTAAAATTGTAAAAAGCCGGACATACTTCGCACGATGGGTGTTCTTCGCACGACGGGTGGGATTCTATTGACGGGTGTATTGAATTTTAAAGAAACGATTAATTATTTCTTCAATAAAACGATTCTGAACGAGGGAAGTTAATAATATAAAAAATAAATAAGAATAAAAAAAGCGGACATACTTCGCACAATGGGTGTACTTCGCACGACGGGTGGTATTCTCTTGACGGGCGTATTAAATTTTAAAGAAACGATAAATCATTTCTTCAGTAAAACGATTCTGAACTAAGGAAGTTAATAATATAAAAAAAAAAATGCAAAAATTCGGAGTGCCGGGCTGGAATCGAGCCTGGTGCTGTCGCGCACTAGGCCGGTTCCATTTCCACTAGGCCGCAACACATAACTTGACGATGTAGGTGAATTAGTAGGTA
>JAIPRM010009989.1:0-14169 GCA_025469315.1 Stegophylla sp. TES_Ste_2020 | reverse complement strand
AATTTCAAATTTGGTAATCTTCTAATAAGGTACATTTATAATGTCTTTGAATTCTTTAAACACTTTTTAAAATCATAGTTTAAATAATATATAGTTTTTTTCTTCTCCTGAAAAATTTTTCAAAGTGAACTTGTCTTGTTCTTGCACTGAGCCCTTCAATTGTTCTATTAATAAAATTATTTATCGTTTTTTTAAAATCAACACACCCACCAAAAATATCTCACCAGAGAAAAGAAGAATACCCATTGTATGACGTAAGTCCAGTGTATTTTATTTTACTTAATAAACCACCAGGAAGTATAAAGAAGAAATCACATATTGTAATAAATATAATAATATATTGGCACACTTGTGTATTATAATATTGAGTCAAGCGACATAATGCAATATATTATTTGCGCCACGTAATATATTATTTATATTTTACTGATAAGATACACGCATAGAACATACATATTTGACCTGTTTTTTTTATCAAAAATTTCATTTTTGTTTTTGAGACCACAAAAAATACTGTTTTCGGATATATAGTAATGCTACTGTATTCATCATTTTTTCCGCCTCATCTGCTATTGAATACTCAACTTTTTCTCTTCTACATTCTCTTCTATACTTGATTAATTGTTCTAACTTAGTCTTTTGATGTTGATACTTTGATAAATTCCAGCCCGGTAAATACAATGAGAGATTACAGCCCGGAGTCTGATGCTGAACTACACTCGATGCAATGTTGTCTACTTGCGTATCTTCTGTGCTGTTATTTGTGAAGTCTGGTATTTTTTTCTCAACGTCAGGTTCGGTATTCGGATTGAGATCAGTCTTTTTGGTTACGTTTTCTGAGATTTTTCTTTGACAAGGAGAATCTGCGAAAAATAATGAAAAAGCCAAATCAGTTAAATATTGTAGCCGACCAATCGGTAAACTCGCTTATACATTTCACAAGTCACAACAATAAATTTGCTTGAAAATTATTATTTTTTTTTTTTTTGAACAAAATTCAACCCACCTGCCAAGGTTATCTCACCCGAGGTTTCGAAAAATACCCATGGTGTAATTTGTATGTCCGGCTTTTTCATGTTACACTGTATACGTACTATACACGTTGATACTTAATAATTAAAATAAATAAAAACATGTTTTTAAAATTTTTAAATATCATATACACATTATATCAACCGTTAATTTATTTGGTCGGGGTTAGGTTTTGGTTATAAATCCGCGTATCAAAATTAATGGTAATCGCTTTTGAGGTTGATCATTAAATAATTATTTCGATTACTGGTAACCGTCAAGCGCTCCCAGCTTTACTTAAAGTAGTAATAGGTTTTTGGTTATCAAATTACCAGTTTCTACGAATTTTAAGCACTGATAATAATTTTGTATACTTACCAATTTTGTATCACACAGATAAATAAGATACGTTAGGAATAATCGATATATCAACAATATTTAGGATAAGATACGATCTTACTCTTCACACGATTGAAAAAAGAACAATTTTTAACGGGATCAGAAAAGTATAAAAACAATAAAATGTTTTAGAATTGACTTTTTAAAATCTGTACCATTTAAATTTATACCAGTAATTTTTTGAATTTTTCTATTTATCATAATTATTTTTAAAAATGATTAAAAAATAAAAGTTTTTTTAATCTATTGCCAATGTTACATTGATAAAAGATAAAGAATAAAGTATAGTAAAAAGTTTTTATTTATTATAAGTAATTGATTTATAGTTTTGTAAATTGCGGTTGTTAAGTGTGCAGCTATTTTTTAACCTGCACGCACAAATTGGGCACTTCTAAAAATTCCTAGCGCAAGCTCTGGTACGAAGTTGTACTAAAACGTGTAAGCAGTTAAAATTATTTGAGTGACTCAAGAATTGCTACAATACACATATTTTTTGGAGACTAATCAGCCAATGTTCAAATGGTATCTTCTAAAAAACGCTAATAGGCTAAAGGGATTAAAGAATAACCGTTATTTTATCTGGTCGGGAATAGGTTTAAGTCAAAAAATAAATCGGTTAAATATTGAAGCAGACCAATCAGTACTGACTCGCTTATAAATTTCGCAAGTCACAACATTAATCTGGGTGAAAATTATTACGTTTTACTACCAGAGCTTGAAACGAGTAACCATTTTATAATAATTTCAGATAAGGGTTTTAAGAGTGGTTTGAAATAATTATTATCGGTTTCCATTGTTCTTAGGCCAGAAAATTGCATACCAGTTTACTTATATATAAGTCATCTTGTATTTGTGTTTATGTTAAAATTTGTTACAACTACATTTAATCATGAAATGCTTAAATGACCATTTTTATGAATACTTAATTATCCTGATATTACCTTTTCATAAGGAATATTATCTATAATTAACTGAAGCTTCATAGTAATGATCAATCCGATAATTTGAAACCATAAATTATAATATCATGCTGGTGTTTGCCACATAAAAAATAGGTATAAATAATAAAAAATTTCAAGTACATTGTTATAAAAAATAATGTTTTTTGTATATCTGTCTAATAATTTAAATTCTGAGTGGATCAAAGAAGTTAATGTTTTTACAATTGTATTTATTTATATTTATTTTTTCCTTTTTTTTTCTGTAAACACTTATTTGTTAGAAATACTAGTCCAAAAGTTTTCACCAGCAACTTTTTAAATCAGAAATTTCCTCTAGAAGAGTATGGTTATAATATTATTTTATAGCTATTAACTGATAAACTGATAAGTATAGTTATAGGAAGGTAAAACTTTAATCTAAAAGTAAACCTCTCATAAAGAAGTTCAAATTAGTTTGATCAAGTTTGAACTAAGTATAGGAGTTTGAAAATTTTGGAAATTTATTGTATTTATAAGTTTTTATTTCATAAAATTTTGATCTTTGGTATTGAGAGCTGAAAATGTCATGCAAAAATACTTATAAGTATTACTATCGATACTAATAAAATATTGAAAATCGTAAGTTAATTTTTTTTTTTTAATGGTAATAATGATGTTTATTTTTGTATAATTACTTTGACTACCGGTATTGTCAAGCACTTCAAGCTTATTTACATAAGTAAATGTAGAAATTGGTTTACGGTTATCAAATTATCGATTTCTACCGGTTTTCAGCCATGCTGTATTTACCCATTTTGTATCTCACACATTTACTTTGAAATAAAGCATTTCTAACTTAGACCATTTACAGTTATATTATAATAGTAACATAATACCTGCTCTCTGCTTGTTGATGTTTTTCACCCGATCCAGTAATAACGCATGACTCGAACTCGGTGTCATAGTCAGATTTTGAACTTTGAGCGTTTCTACATTGTTTATCTCTGGTTTCATTATATTGTTGTGTGTGAAATCTACTGTTTCCTTTCTAACTTTGACTTTGGTATAGTTGATATCCGAATCATGATTAGTCCTTTTGGTTCCATTTTTTATGATTTTGATTCGAAGAGGATTTTCTGCGAAAAAGAATGAAAATGACAAATGGGTTAATCGTTGTGATACAACGTTCAGTATTACTCGTTTATACATTTTCAATAAAAATAATCTAAGTGGAAATTATTTAAAAGTTTAGATAATTATTTTGATTGCCTACCGGCAAGGTTATCCCCTTTAAGTGCTTTCAACTTGACTTAATTAAAAGTAGTAATCGGTTTTCGGTTATCAAATTATCGGTTTTTACCGGTTTTAAGACCTACTAATAATTTTGTACGCATATTTAAAAAATTCTTAGATAGCACATAATTGTTGGAATCAATTTCAACCAATCCAAAAATAGTCTTGGGACTCAATTTAATATATGGGACACGGGTGCCGGGTCAAGAAAAATATTGTGATTGAAATTTTCTCGAAATACAGGTTTCATTTGATTTTTCACAGAACTTATTAATGTTTTCTTTTGATATGTTTTATATTTACCTTGAATTTCAGTAGTATAAGTAGCAGTAGTAGCAGGAATAGTAGAAGTAGTACTAGTAGTATCAATAACAACACCAGTATTTGGAGTAATTGCATATTTTGAATAGATCCACTTTTTATATTTTTTGGCCTTTATTTGCATTCTACGCTGTTCAAATAATTCAAATGCATCAGGATGAAATTTCTATAAAAATAAATAAAATCTGTTTTACTACTAAAAAAAATGATCATTAAAATATTGGTTAATTCAATTCAAAACACAGTTTGTTAAAAAGTCATAAGTAGTGAACTGCTGAAATACTTACTGTCCAAACGTAAAATATTATGATTAATGTCAATAATTCCTTTTAAATAAAACAATAAAAACCAAGACTTTGCACCATGGGTATTCTTCACTACTCTGGTGGGATATGGTGGGTGTGTTAAATTTTAAAGAAATGATAAATTATTTTCAACAATACAGTCGAAAAAATTCATTTTTTTTTTTTTCAGATGTCTAATACTATTATTTAATAATAATATAGTAATCTAAGTCAATTTTTATTTTTGTATCTAATATATTTAAATATTTATAATACATTTTCCGAAATTTTTCCATTTTTTTTTCAATTAAAACCTTGTTACATTTTTAATAATTAAAACACCAAAATATTCTCAATGCAATGCTCTATCTATATACAGTGATTGACGCTTATAGGACTCATGGTTAATTGACTCATTCACCTATTAGACACAAAAAGGCTGGTCACAATTTGCATATAATATACTGACACAGCAGCGAAAAATTTGTTTATTCGACTCGCACACCGGTTAATAGAGTCATTTGAAAATTAGATAAATAAATAAAATATGTACATACATTGAACAAATGTGTTATAAACACGATATAATGCGATTTTGATGTATTCGAGCAACATAAACTGTATGAAGATATGATTATGAAGAAAGGAAAAGTCCAATCAACCCTGCATTAATTTTTATCAAAAATTTTATTCGATTTTACACACCTACATAGTGTGAGTTACATACATTATTTTATTTTATTTTTAATAAAATAGCTAGATTTTTATTTATACAGACCTTGAATCTCTATAAAAAATTTTTAAATTTTTTGGACCTTATTGACTCACTTGATTAATGGTTAATGGAATCAAATGATCAGGTCCCAAAGTGAGTCCAATAAGCGGCGATCACTGTACCATGTTTCGTAAAGATCAACAGAACCAATTATTTTTGTATGCGTTCAAGTGCGTTATAAAACGTAATTTTATGAAATCAAATTAATAATTTGAAATAGTCATAGTACGAAAAAAATGTGTGTACTCTGTACCTTTAGTTTTAAAGAAACGACAAAACATTTCTTCAATAAAACGATTCTGAGTGGAGTTTCAACTAATAAACAATATTAATTAACAGTTTTAACGCATTGAACATTAAATGTTGAACTAAAAATTATTTTGTTACAGACCTAAACCATTAACGAAAAACAAAAATACATTTGGCGAAAATACATTATTTACCAACCTTTAAAGGTTAGCTAGAAATACACCATACAATTTGCCCATACTTTCTCCGATTTTTTCAATCTAACCTTTGAAAAATGTTTAAAGTTTAAATTATTCGTCCATAAGAAATTCGAAATTGAAAAAAAATTTTAAAAAACCGGTTGAATTAATTTTCTTTAATGCTTGAAAATGTGTGCGTGTAATTTCAAGTAAAACTAATGAATTTCGACAAAATTCTAACTTCAAACGGTTTTAGAGAAAAAAGTTGACTTACGATTTTCAAGATTTTTTCAGGTCAATAATATATACATACATATATATATATATATATATATATATATATAATATACATGATAAAATTTCAAGTTTTATTATAAATAATTAAAAATTGTATTAGCTAAAAACTATCAAAAAACGAATAATTTCCAATATTTTCAAAATATTATACTTAACTTAAATTGATTCAAATTGATTGATCAAATGTTTTTGAAATTTTTATGAAATGTTCTCGTGACAATATTCAGTAGTATTTAAAAGTTTCAATTTTTTAACTACATTATTTTTGAAGTTATTTTTTGTTAATTTTTCGACAGATTTTCCATGGATTTGAAAAAAGTACTAAGAAATTTGAAAAATAACAAAAATGAAAAGTATTTACAATGTGATTCTCTATCTATATATCAAATTTCATAAAAAATCTTCCAAACCAATAATTTTTTTATTTATTAAAATGTGTAATTTTATATTGTAAAACTTATGAATTCGTTCAAAGTGCCAACTTTAAAACTTTAAATGGTTAAAAAAAAATACTAACTTTAGATTTTCAACATTTTTTTAGAACAGTTAACAAAATGTATGAGTATATATAAGTTTAACTTACAGGTCCTAATATCAAGAGATTAAAAATGTATAAATTAATAACTCACAAAAAACGATAAATTTTAAGTATTTCAAAAGTTCTATACTTAGCTCAAAATTTGTTAATTGTTTTTGGAATTTTTATGATGCTTGTTTGTAATTATTTTTAGTACTGGGTAAAACTTTTGAGTTTCTATCTACATTATTTTTGATGTCATG
Source organism: Stegophylla sp. TES_Ste_2020 (assembly GCA_025469315.1). Classification (NCBI taxonomy): domain Eukaryota; kingdom Metazoa; phylum Arthropoda; class Insecta; order Hemiptera; family Aphididae; genus Stegophylla; species Stegophylla sp. TES_Ste_2020. The sequence goes on along the minus strand of JAIPRM010009989.1, from coordinate 7,661 downwards.
TTAAAATACAAAAATCAAATTCATTAAAATTTCAAGTTATGACATAATTTACTGATTTTCATTAATTTTCCGATAGTTATCCTTTACGCATAAAAAATTATTGATACATTTGAAAAATGACCTCTTAGAAATTTTTGTGACTTCAGGTCTATAAAGTTATTGATCGAAACTTTTGGACAAGTATTTCTATATGAAAAAAAGTTCACAAAAAGAAAAAAAAAAGAAAAAAATAAACATCATTATAAAATATGATTTTACAATGATGTTTATTCGCTCTGCTCAGAATCTAAAATTTGACTTAAGATTTTTTAGATTTTTTTATTACCTTATGAGCATATTTGTATTAAATTTTCCGATTTTTATATCCAGACGTTAAAAATGTATGAAATAATAACTTACAAAAAACGAGAAGTTTCCAATTTTTTCAATTTTCTGTACATACCTCAAAACTGAACAAATGTTTTTGAAAAACGCATGAGGCATATTCGGGATTATTTTTAGTAGCTGGTGAAAGTTTTAACTTAGTAGCTTCATTACTTTTGAAGATAAGTTAAAAAAACTAAAATTGAATTTATATAAGATCAAGTTATAATTTATGTTTACAGTATTTTATATCGTTGTTTTATCAATTTTTGGATAGTTTTGTGCATAAAATTAATATTTAATTATTATAACTTTTGTGCAAAAAAATTTTTTTAAGAAATTTGAAGAATGATCTCTCAAAAGTACCATTTGGGTGTGATTTAGGATCTATAAAGTAACTGATCGAAACTTTTGGACAAGTATTTCTATACAAAAAAGTGTTTATAGAAGAAGAAGAAAAAAATAAACATCAATGTAAAACATAAGCTTCTTTGCTTCACTCAGAATCTAAAATGAACATTATTATAAAAATACTATAGCTTCTTCACTCCACTCAGAATTTAAAATAAGCATGAGTGTAAAAACACAAGGTTCTTCGTTCCATTATGAATTTAATACTGTAGAACCTAGTTTATTCTGGTTAAATAGATAAATAAAAACCATGTTTTTTAACGAATTATGTAAAAATATTTAATGTTACATGCATTTGTCTTTACATTGTCATGTTATAGAGTTACTAACTTCACAGTAGCCCCCCTCCCCTCAGGTGATCAAAAATGTTTGTAACCAGGTCGTTTACATGTGTAACCATTTGTAACCGAGTTTTTAAAATTTATAATCAAAACATTTAGAAGCTTTAAAAAATATGCAGGGCCAACTTTACAGCTACCCATCACATTATTAAAATTTTTTTAAAATTTCTTGTAAACTGTTTGTTTACATTTGTAACTCAATTTTTATCTAATTACTTTACGTAAGTTTTCTGCTCTTATTTTTAGTATACTCTATACTTGAAAATAATTATATTTACATTGGATGGGGCTGAAACGTTTTTCCCCTCTCACTCGTGTTTTTTTTAATTTTATATGGGTAGTGGTTGAGCATGAATTTTGCTAGTAGTGGCAGAAATTGGCAGGTATGAAGCACTAAATATTGGCATAAGAAATAAGGAAAAATTGAATGAGTGGGGCAGGAGAAACGTACGGATTATCAGAGTTTGTAGTATAAAATACCTAATCAGTTTTAGTTTTTTTGTGATTTGAAATGATTTGTCTCACTATACTTCTTTCATCAAGCCCTAATAAAACTATTTATAATATAGTCCGTACATAATTTATTTAGTTATCATTATCATTTTTAACCCTAATACAATATACTGCTTATGCTCCTCTGTCTTTAATTTTGGTATTCGAAAAGTGAGCACGATTTATGGCGAACATAAATAATTAAGACTCGGCTAACTGTGTTTCTATTACACATATTTAGGTATGTAATTATATTAAAAACAGCCTAGTATATTAATATATATATATATATATATGTATACAAGTAAACAATACAAAATATAGTTATAAATAAAATAATGCATACCTTTAAATGTTTTTTTAAATTGGAAGTTTTAGTTTTAGATGTAGCATAATGAATAGACGGTGGCATACATGCTTGACATTCTGCCTGAACTCTTGATTTAAAGTCTATCGACAAAACTTTAAAAAACCGACCATCGAAAATTGGGTGTTTAATGTTTTGAAGATCTACGCCAGGGTTCAATTCTTGTGGACTTTTAAATTTTTCTTTCTCTACAATCATATAATCTTTATATATTGTGTAATATTAAATTATAATTATATAATATAATTAAAAGTGTAAGCTTAATTAAATAGTACAATTTAGTAATTACAATATTTTGGATACTAATACGATTAAAAAGGCATAAGCATTGTCGCATTAAACACAAACAAAATAATAAAATGGAAGCATGAATATTATTTTATTTTATTTAAATTTACATTTTCGATATTATGGAAATAACTTATTTGTACAGTATGTAATAATTTACAATAGTATACAAATTAATCAATAGTTGTTGCACAATATTCATAATATCTCAGATCAGTCAGATCATATCATATGATTTGGTAATTGAAAATAACCAAATAGATTACTTACCTCGTACCTTCTAACTACAAACTACATAAGTAGTTTATAAATTTAATAATACTTCGAGTACCTACTAATAATATAAAAATTACTGTGGTAATAAAATGCATGATCCATGCTTGAAAATGATTATTTTCGGAGGGGAAATTTTAAAAATTCAAAATTAATGATAGTTTGTAATATTTATATTTTATTAATTGAAATATTTATTATAAAACAAAATCAACCCAACGTTTATTATTTTCCAACACATTTATTGGCATTAATAGAATTCCGTTTAATTTTCTAATAATTAATGCTACAATAGACAATGAATTGTAATTTTAAAACTTACACGTAATTTTAGTAGAATAACGAATAAAACCTAATTTGAAAAGTAAAATTATATTATTATAGAACTGTCTTTAATAATAATTTTAAAAGCCGATGTGCTTCACGCCATAGGTATTCTTCACTTCTCGGGTAGAATACTTGGTGGTAGTGTTGATATTTAAAGACAAAAATTAAATCATTTCTTCAATAAAACAATTCTGAGCGGGACTTCAGTTTATTACAGATAATGATTTTCAGTTTAATATTGAGTAGGTATGTTTAACAATTGTTACACACCTATATTCTATCCAAGATATGTCTATTGTTAACATTTTCAAAATTTAAGCAATATTACTTTTAGTATAAGTAGTTTCCGATTAATCTGTGTCCACTATTGTTGATAATGGGTGACAATTTTAAGTTCCTAGATGAATTAGTTTTGGAGTTACAGCGGAATTAATAAAATTGGTTTTACGAAAATCTATTGTTAACTGCATACTCGTATTTTACCGTTTTACTAAACTGTTCGATATGTTTCCCTCGTTTTTGGAAAAAGTATTGAAAATTTTGAATGATAACTTCTTTATAGTACCACTTGGATGTGATTGAAAAATTATTGTATGAAACTTTTGTTCAAGTATTTCTATATAAAAGCGTGTTTACATTAATAGAAAAAACGCATATTTTACAGTTTTTACTTTATAATAATTTAACATTTTTTTTTTTTTTTTGGTTCTGGGGTAGATATTAAACCCCCTTCCCCATAACTACGCCACTGTTACTATATAGTAATTATAGACTATATATTAAACATATTTTCATAGGTTCAGGGCCTATATTACTCATTTTTACCCATAGATAATAAAATTGTGGATAGGTTATGAGAGTTTAATTCTCTTGAACATTTTGATAATTTCAAATTATAAGAGATTTTATCATAATGCATATAGAATATAGATATATTGCAAAATATAATTATTGACAAAACTCTCGCTAGAGTGAAATCACTAATCTATACTATATAAAAGGGAATAAATTGATTCCACTGAAAAATCCAGTTTCGGAAAATGATATGTATCGATTTCGCCAACTATCGACTTTACCTACTACTGTTCAATAAAAAAATATATATATGTATCGATTCTACTGGCTACTACTACTAAAATTATCTATTGACTTTGCTAAATACATATTTCAGTCAACCAACGGACAAATTAAAAAATTGTGATAGCAATGTATCATCACCGTTGTATGTGTTAAATTTTAAAATTCAAATTTTTGTTTGAAATATTTATTATTATTTAATATACTGCTACTTAAATTTATTTTAATATTCGATAATGAATTATTTGACATTTAAAATTATTATGAAGAATAAAATCATATTTGCGCTCTCTCAAAATTATAGTATATTTAATTATAATAATTTAGGTACACTTCGCCACAAACTATAATCAATCTTCGAGACAGGAAATCAAAAGAACAATATAATTTTATTTTTACAAATGCCAACGGAATCGTTAGATAGTTTTTATAAACAGTAACTGACGGAGTTAATATCCCAAAGAATCGATAGATCGTTTTTATTAACAATGGCTGCGGAGTCGAAAGCCGACGGAATCGATAATAAATGGCAGAATTGCCAGTGTTTCTTCTACTGCCTTTCGCGACTGCATGCGAATCACGATCCTACGAAAAATATATAGTTAATACAGAAATAGCCTATCCATTCTTCAATTATCTTTGATTACTCTCATAGCTTATGATATTAATTATGAGTATCAATATCTCTGATGACTAGCTTTGGTTAATATATATCTAATAACCGTGGTACAGTACACCAGTACAATATTTTTAATTTTTTTTTTTTATCAATTTCAATCTACGAAAATACATAAAATGTTATACTTATGATTAAATGTCAAAAACTGATTAATTATAAATCAAAATCATTATAATATGAGAAACACTTACTTTGATGCAAGAAAATTTTGAAAATGTGAAAAAAAAATTGGACATTTTTTTAACACTTTTTTTTTCATTAATAATTTTTTCCTTTTCTTTATTTATTAGATTAAAAAAAGTAAAGTAAATTAAATTAAAGTAAAGCATAGACAAGAAAGCCGGACCTACTTTGTACTTTTTTTTATTCATTAAAACTCACTTGAACCGTATTTGTAAAGGTACATTGGTTTAGACCTGAAAACCGCATGAAGTAATTTAAAATGAGGCTTTATTGTATACGCAGCATAGCGATTTTTTTTGATTTCTGCTATCTTTTTCTTGTAATAATATTTTAATTTCTGCCACTTTGTCCTCAGTTGTATAGCATCTCTATGTATTCCTACATCAGCCAATGGTTTTATTAGAGAAGTATAGAATAAAAAACTGCTTGTCCTACAAAAGAAAAAAAAAATTGATTATAATTTAAATTTTAGACATTGTATATTAATATTATTCAAAATTGTTCACTTCATTGAATAGTAATATTTATACGTAACCAAAAGTTTTAATCATAATTTTATGTACCAAGTCAATAAACATTTTTTTGTAAGAAAGAATTCAAGTAGGCAACTTAATGTTGACTCAACGTAAATAGTAGGTATATGTGTTGTATAATTCAATTTTTACGACTTATTAGATACCTTTTGTACATACGCGTAAATGCATTAATCATAATTCAAAATATTATGTACAAAATGTAATGAATTTTAAAAACCAAAATATAATGTTCTGTTATACTTATAATGGGTTGTTGATATCAATTTTACAAAAACTACTCTAAATTTTAAAATACATTTTTCTGGTTATTTAGTTAAATAGTCATTGAATTTAAGAGTAAATATTTTAATAATAAAATAAAATACACTATTTATTTTTAGCTATTAAAAAAATACGTTTTTATTGTCTACTGAAGAGTAGTTGCGTGCATAGCAAACATGCATAGAGGTGATGAAAACAAATTACCCACTGTTGGATACATTTGTGTGCAAAGATTGTTTGGAACTAAAGCGACCCCCCCCCTCTTCAAAAAAGTCGTCTTACGTTATTATCCTAAACACGTATTATCTTCTTTTAAAATTACCTGGTGATAGACTGCTGACCAAGTGCCTTGAAGACGAGCCGGATAAAGTAATTGGTCTCCCATGCTTCCCAAATTATACGTCGAACAGTTTGTTTTTGTCCATCGTTTTGGATCACCTCAGAGCTGTCATTGCTGCCTTGGTCCGCAGATGGGATGTTGGTTGAGTAGAAATCACTTTTTAATCGTTTTTTCCAGTGAAACTGGGAATAGTCGTTCTTCTGAAGGACGACGGTTGGCTCCATATCCGGCAAAAATATCGTTTAACACGTTTATCACAGCACTAGCTGTATTGCTCGTGCCGCGAGCTGTTGTTCTGAAACTGAACTACGCGCTCCGAGTCCGCGTGGACGATGACGAAGATGAAGTCTGCCCGCTGCGTTCTGTAAAATGTAGAGAAATTGGTAATTAATAATTATATATTTTGGAGTTATTTATTTCGAGTGTAATGTCAAACAAAAAACCCATTGTCACCACTTGTGGTTGTGTACATCACGACCATCGCTTAACTATACATATATTTTAATACGTAACGACTCGATTATTATTGTCGTACAATGATGTACGTCAAATAGCTCATACGTGGCTGCTGCTGTGCCAGGATTGGACTACCTCTATAATCCGGTCTGGGGAAAATAATTTCAAGCGGCCTCAATAAAACTCAAACTTACCTAAGTCAATATTTTAGATTCTGATAGAAATGAAGAAGCTAGTATTTTTACAGTTATATTTATTTTTTTATTTTTTTGTTAACCCTTTTTTTATGGAAATACTTGTCCAAAAGTCTCGATTAGCAACTTTTTGAAACCGAATTTTTCTCTAGTCAGTACTTTAAAGAGGTCATATTTTGAATTTCTCAGTTGTTCAATTATTTTTTTTTTTTAGAAAAACTACCTACTCAAAATTTGACAAAAAAGACTCGGGAAACCATAATTTTTTATGAAAATTTAAACATAAATAGAAAATTATATGGCAAACATTTTAATACAAGAAAATTTAAAAATGTAAAGAAAAAAAATTTTGGACATTTTTTTAACACTTTTTTTCTCATTAATTTTAGATTCTGAACGTAGTGAAGAAGCTAGTGTTTTTATAATGTTTTTTTTTTTGTTTTTTTTTCTTTGTACAACTTTTCGTATGAAAATACTTGTCCAAAAGTTTCGATCAGTAACTTTTTGAAACCGAATTTGCCTTTAGATTGTACTTTAGAAAGGTCATTTTTTTAATTTCTCAATTGTTCAATATTTTTTTTGGAAAACACTACCCAAAATTTGACAAAAAAGACTCAGAAACCATCATTTTTTGATCCGAACTATATGAAAATTTAAACATAGATAGAAAATCATATAAGAAAGATTTTGGCGCAAGAAAATTTTGAAAATGTGAAAAAAGGTTGGACATTTTTCTAACACTTTTTTTCTCATTTATTTTTTATATTATTAACTTACTTCGTTCAGAATCGTTTTATTGAAGAAATGATTTAGCGTTTCTTTAAAATTCAATACACCCGTCAAGAGAATTCCACCCGTCATGTGAAAAACACCCATTGTGCAAAGCATGTCCAGATTTTTTTTCCTTTTCTTCATTAGATAAAAAAATGTAAAATAAAGTAAAGTATAGACCAGCGGTCACCAACTGGCGGACCGCGGTCCGTATCCGGACCGCGGACACATTTTTTACGAACCCCGATGGTCACGTAATTATACAGAATTTTAAAAAAATTGACCAATTAATGATAAAAAAA
>JAIPRM010009988.1:0-14170 GCA_025469315.1 Stegophylla sp. TES_Ste_2020 | reverse complement strand
ATTTCACGGCACACCGGTTGAGAATCACTGTTCTAAATAATGAAAAAATATACGATTTTTACTTTATTTAAACGAGATAGAACGTTTTCAAAGTTAATTATTGTCTGAGGGAGAAAAAGTTCTATTTTCTTTGTATATTATGGTACATACATTGTACAGCGGTATATCGTACTTGCCGATAAGAAAATTCGAAAAATCGAATTGTAGTGATACCAACATTGAAAACCAAAAGTTGCAACAATAAGATTCAAAAAAACCGCTTTAATTTGAGGGGAGCGCTTATCAAGCCGAAATGTCCCCACGTTGCACAACAAGCCGAGGGATATTTTTGATTTTCGGAGCGAAGCGGAGGCGTCGACGAGCGTAGTAGTTGACCAAACACCCGGTGAACTGACCTTTGCCATGATAACATGTTACTTTAACTACCTCATCAGGATTGCCTTACTTTAGGAACAAAATTCCTTTTACCGCTTTTTTAATAATTTTGTTGTTGGTATTGACGAAAATTCGAGGTATGGTAAGACCATTCTTATCAGCTGGGGGAAGTACTATACCCATCCCTACATTGTATACAATAAAATTACTGATACAATAATATTGAGTATGTGATATCGTTTTTCAATATGCAGTCCATGGCTATAGATACATTTATTATTATTATTATTATGGCTTAAGCTATCAAATAAATGTCAAGTTTCATCTTCATTGTTTATTGTGTTGGTACCACTGATGAAGAAACTTTGAAAAAGTCACTATGAAATGGTCCTATCTCAAAACAATTACTAGAAAAAGGTTCTATCTATGTACGGTGAAACTATTTACATTTACACTTTTATTATTATTTTTTTATTAATACAAAATCATTGGCTCGACCAATGATCAACAAATTGTATTAGAATAAAAAACAAATAACTCCTTCTATCATTCGATCAGATTAAAAATTAAATTATAACATTATCGAAATATAAATTTTTCAATCTCAAAAAGCTTCTCCTGAACATTTTCAAATCAGTGACCTAAAACCTTTTCATTCTCAGCTGACGAATCCTAACGACTGTGACCACACACCACCAAGTTCGTGTGTGTATTGCTCGTCGTCGCAAGGGTGGCAACGGGTCATATAATTTCCCATTGTTTTTCACCATAAGGTTTCTATATAATATGTTGTATAGGGTTTTTAGCATCGTAGTCCGTAGACCACCGTTCTCGTGGCCGTCGTAAAACTTCACCTACACGGGGCCGTCGCGGTGGTAATGTAATAATTATTGTAATAACAAAAGACAGAAAACCACCGCACAGCCATTAACGTACACACACACACACACACATACGCACACAATGAAACAAACGAACGGAAACAATAGCAAACGGTTTCGTTTCGTTGGGTTTTTTTTCTCGGTCTTCTTTTTTTTTTTCCCGCACAATGAAAGAAAATCCGACGACGACCTTTGTTTCGACGCGAATAAAGGCTCGCGACCGCTCGCTCTCACGCCTTTGAACATAATATACACTCACGGAATAATATTTTGGACAATAATTTATATGGAAAATTCTAGGACATATTTTGCTGTTTTCAGCTGTGCGCTTATCTCGAGTTTAAAAATGTACTAAATTCTTACCTATTGGCAGAACGCGAAAGTTTTCATTGATATAATTTTTGATTTTGATTCGAGCCCCCCTCCCCCCTCTGAATATTTACTCTAGAATACGTCCATATCTACGAATCAATGGATGTAGATATTCTTTGTTCTGTGTGGACAATTATCCATAGATTATTTTTTTAGACTTTCGTTTTTTTTTTTAATTTCTTAAAAAATTAAACGATCGTGTGCAGACTCCGTTCGAGTCTGCATCGTAAGAAATTTAATTCCGATCAAGTTGAAACACAAAATGGCTAAAATACTATTTAAAAAAATAAAAATAAAATATTCTTGTAATATAATAATATACTAAGCTATTGTAAATACATATAAAGGTATTTTTCTAGTCTATTTTTTCGAGTCACTTTCGCATTTTTTTTTCTAAAGGATTTTTTTGCGATTTTTCAGATCACTTATATATCTCAACCCTAATAATGATTACCCTCTGTGTAGAATCATTAGACTTTGTATACGTGCAACACTGCTATGCACTACACACGGTAAATGGGTAATTTTAAAGGTTTCCATTACTATTATAATAATCTTCTTACGCTAATCTCATGTTATAATAATCTGGGCTCAGAAGTTATAGAAAACACATGTTGTGTTATTGCAGACCAAGCTAGAAATCCGAGTTAAACAATGGCGAGCTTAAAAATCGAAACTAGAAAAAACTTAATTTGCATATTTGGACAATTTTAGGGGGAAAAAGTGCACATTTCATTGATTTTCACTGCATATTATGTGCATTTATAATGTAGGTATTTAATAATTAAAAAAAAAAAAAATCCTTTCTTATCATAAATATTTTAAATAATCGTCGATCATTTAAAATTGAAAGTCTCAAGAAAATATTGGTGGTTCAATGCAACAACTAAACAGGTATTATAAAGCATAATATATTATATTTCATTTCATATGTGACTTCAAAAATACTAAAAATACATTATTTTTTTTTAGTATTTTTTTCAGTCTAATACGATTTATAAATGTCGACACCAACTAGTTTTCGAACAAAATTTATAGCCTATAAATATATTTTTGTACATTTAAAATTTGTTTTTGTACTTACAATATACATATTTACATATTCAATTTATATATGTTTATTTATTTGTGATTTATTAAATAAGTTTTTTTTCATATTTAATATTTTCAATGCATATTTTATAATTTTTTCTTACGTATATCTTATTTATTTTTATTTGCAATAACTTTCGAGCCTTAATAATAATATTCTATTTTATTCGAGTCAGTTATAATTTGTAAAGAGTAAAGTGCGCATAATTTTTAATGATAAAAATCCATCGAATCAGCGTGAATCGATGAAAAAAAAAAAAAAATAGCTGGACACAAATTCACACCGTGTGTGGGATACTCTTGGTGGGCGTTTTTAATATTAAAGAAACAATAATTAATCATATCTTCGATAAAAAAAAAATGATTCCGACCGCAGCGTTACTTAGTTTTACAGTCGCATGTCCTTTTTATTATTATTCATTTAAATGACCAATTTTGTGTTTTAAGTATAAAAGCTTATATGATTTAAAAAAAGAAAATTGTGAAAACCGACTTTGGTAAAAACGCAAATATGAGCCGCGCCCTATCGAATAACTAGTAACTATTCGACGACAAGTGGAATGATTGATATTTATTTTTTTATGTACCCAGTGGCGTATCCAGGAATTTTGTATAGGATGGGCTAAGATTCCATATTCAACATGTAGAAAAATAAAATTGAAGAAAATGTTATTTCTGATATTATATGCATCACTGCATTTTTCTGTTGTTTATGACGTCGAATAAATTAAGTACATTATGCTGAAGTCTCCTCAGTGAATTTTTTTTCGACTTCAACATTTTTGTTTCTGTTATTATTCACACTGAGTATTTTTACAATTTTTATTATAATTATGTTCTTATTCAGTATAAAATTTCTATTTTGTAGAAATAAATAAGTATAAAATATTTTTATGGTTTCATAAAAATCTGCTAAATAAAAAAATTAATCTACGAGATAATTATCTGAATGTGACTTACAGACTGTCTTTCTTCAATGTATTTTAGTTGTGTGTTATACATATAATACTAAAACCTATAAATTTGTAAAGTTAAATTTTATGAAACACATGTATAATTTTCTTTCTCAGACTTTTTTTTTTTTAATTACAACTTACTACTAACCTAAAAGCGAACAATGTGGTATGAATAGCTTAAGTCACGATCAATGGGGAGGGCTATAGCCCCCTTAGCCTCCCCCATCGCTACACCTTTGTATTTATCTATATACAATTTTGGTACTTAACTTTCATCTAGATAATTTATCTAGATTTCACTGAAAACTAAACGATATATTTTCGTTTATTTATTTATTTTAATTTGTTTATTTGTTACCGAACGTTGTGATGAATAATTACTGTTGAACGGAAGACGCCTACTACTACAATCGCCGTCATCGGATTAGTCGTTTTGTGAATTTCGCTCGGAGGTACGTTTCAGTTTACACAACAAAAAATGACGGGGGGGAATAGTGAAATAATATTCGGGAAACCACCGCCGTCGTGATACATATTATTATTATTATTATTATAAACGCGTGTATTCCAAGGACGTTGGAAGCGTAGGATTCTGTGCAGAGCAATATTATAATAAAATATGATAATAATAATAATAATAATAATTATTATTATGTAAACCAAATTTGTATACATATATTCGTGTGACAAGAAGTATTACGATATCAGTGTGTGCGTGTGTGTGTGTGTGTCAATATATTATATTATTCTAAACGAACCAACTGAATGACAACCGCTATAAATTATATCAAAACGACTTTGTGTCCGCACGCGTGTGGGACTACGGGATTTCGGTTGCCCAAAAACTACATCGTTAACCGATACGATTTATTTGATAGGCGAGCCGCGAGAAGAATGAATGAAAAAAAAAAAAAAAACCTTAATAAAATCGAAATAGCACACGGAAACGAAATTAAACGAATGCAAATGGCTTTTATTTCAATTACATTTATACTATATATATATATACGTGTGTGTGTATTTATGTAGAAAAGAGGGGAGGACTGCCGGAGGGAGGGGAGAGGATCGATTTACCGGTTTAATTCTGTATAATTTGTTTGCTTGCGCGAATGGAGACGGGAGGGGGGGAGGGGGAGGGAACGGGAAAAAGGGGGCAAAAAATCGAAATAATAGGGTCGTTTAAGTTCAAAGGCCCTAAAGACCGAGGAGACGAACTGCTGCTGGAAAAAAGTAAAAGCCCGACGGATATAATTGAAACTTTACGGGTGGGCGGCATAATTATTAAACGTTTTCCAAATTGAACGTCGGCTTCGGCCGGGGCTAACATTCAACACTGGCGTTTATTTTACACGCCCTCAAACCCCGTTGGTTTTTTTAAAAGAATTCGCGTGCAGTTCAATTTCGTACAGTTAATCAATATAATATCAAAATTTTGAAATTTGACTTAAAAACGTTTTTTTTTTTTTTTTTTTTTTTTGTTTATAAAAAAATTTTAATTATAACCCATATGGTGTATAGACACATAGGATAATGGAACATATAGAAATTTTGTTTAAAAAAAAAAAAAATAATCACTTCAGAAAAATTATATTGGAAACATATTTTAGTCAGTGACTTAGCGTAGAATTTGGACGCCCAGAGTAAATATCAGATTTTCTTCCCATTTTTAGGAAAAAATCACCTTATTCTCGCTTTTTTCACTGCTTCAATTTTCAATGAAGTTTATTTTTCTTTGTTCATATCACGATTTTCAAAGATCTTTTGTTTTTTTTGTTTTTTTTGCTCTTTGCTTTTCACATTAGTTCTAAGAAGAAAAAAACACCTTTTCTTACCACCCCTCCTCCTGAAAAAAAGGCCGCTGAAGTTGGACTGGACTGCCCCATATCTCCCCACGTATTCCATTGTATTTAGTCTTTTGTACGTTATTTCCAAATAAAAGGTTTAACTCTTAATCGTAATTATATATATATATATATATTTTTTTTACCGAAAAATTCCTTAAATGTTTGCTCACCCGTAGTCAAATGTATAAGAATCAATAAATATTTGTTTATTCATATAAAACTTTTAATTTTCAAGTAAAATAACATTTTACATTCTGTGTAGAGCACAGAAGCTAGTAGAAAAAAATGTTAATTTTTTTCTATTTTTATGTGAACACTTTAGCATGAAAATATTTGTCCAAATACTTCGACCAGTAATTTTTTGAATCATGGTTGGTTTCTAGATGATACTTTTGAGAGATAATTTCTCGAAATTCTCAATAGATTTCTCAAAATTTGACAAAAATGACTCAAAACCTTTTTTTTTTTTTTTATCCAAAATTCATGAAAAATTAAATATAGATAGACAGTAATAAAAGAAATGTTTTGGTACAAGAAAATTTCAAAAACGTGAACATATTTTTTCTTATCAAAATTTTTTCCGTCTCTCAGTTTATAGAGATATAAAACCGGCTGAGTAAAAAATATAATTTCTTTTTTTTTTTTCTTGTTATGTTATAATTGTTAATAATTGTTTATTAAAAGTTTTTTTATAGAAGCTTAAGCTGCAATTAGAATCTTTTTATCGAAGAAATTATTTACAGTTTCTGTAAAATTTGACTAAAATTGAATAAACTAAATTTTAACATCGAATACTATAATAATTAGAGTTCGGGACTTGTTGCATTTGCATATTCTTTATTAATGGCTACAGAACAATCTAAGTGAGATATTAATTTATTTCAAAACATAATGGATTCTAATACAAACATTTTTCGTGCATATTTTTCCATAGTTTGCGATTTATTAGGAAAAATGTATATTTGACAAATTTGTAGCATATTTGACAAATTAATATCATATTTATACATGACGAATCTATAGTACATTTATGAATTTTTACGTTTTAAAATTAATTCATTTATTTTAAAGGTCGACATCATTTTAGATTCTAAGCGGAATGAAGAATGTATTGGTTTTACAAATCTCAGTGTTATTTTTTTCGTTTTATAGAAGAAATTATTTATCTTTTCTTTAAAACTTAATACACCCACCAAGAGTATCCCACCCAAGGAGCAAAGAACACCCATGGTACGAAGTACTTATGTCTGGCTGTTTTTCTTTTACTGTTATCCGTTGGTCAATATACCTAATCATTGTTTGAATTTAAAATGTAATATATCAAATTTTATTAGAAAAAAAAAAAAAATAAAAAATTAGTTGCATATTTTTGAGCATGTTTTGGTTAATTTAGGTGCATATTTCCAAAAATTCGGGTGCAATAAGTCTCGAACCCTACTAATAATTAAACGTATTCGAATTCAACATCGGCTTCGGTCGGGTATTCTGGAGGCTAAACAGTCGACACTGGCGATTATTTTACAACCCCCACCCCCAATGGTTTTTGAATGGGAGTCTTAGTCATTGTTGAGTCGTTGTCGTAAAGGATTTCCGGATTTTTATTTTTTTTTTTTTTTTGTAAACGTTTCACACGTGGGTAATAATAATAATAATAATAATAATAATAATAATGTTCTCGTCGACGTGGTTTTTTTTTTTTTTTTTTTCAGGAAATTCCGACACGCCGGCTTTTCACCGCGGGAAAAACTCGAGTGCGTCGTAAACGTTCTGTGACGAGACCTAATACGACTACGCTACTGCCACTTACGTCGTAGAAAGACCCTCAGACGTGATTTTTTTTTTTTTTTTTTTTTCGTTTTTTCCTTAAAAACGTATTTTATTTTATTATTTCACGTGCAATATGCCTTTTGGATTAAGTGTGCATCGTAAACGACGACGAGCTGTGCGCAGGACGATAAATTTTCGCAGGATACGACTCAGAGGTGACTCCTGCGATTTAATCTTGGGAGGGGCCATAGATCATAACAAGGGCCAGGAACTTGATGAATTTGCATCATTTTTCTTTTGCTCTAATATGTTGCTCGTCTCTACAGAAACTTGATTCATTAAACAGTGAATCTTATGGTATAATTTTTAATTTGCAGCATTTTTCGAATTTTTATGGGAATTTTTCGATTCACGGTAATTTTATTATTATTTTTGGTGCATTTTTTTCGTTTTTCTACTTTTTGTACATTTATATGCACACATATTTAAGTTTTAATAATTATATATAATTTTAAATAGCTATTTTATAAACCTGATGTAATGCCTTAGTAAAGTTTGATGATAACATTATTATTGCGTTTTTTTAAAACTTTTTGAAAAATTGAATTAATCACAACACACTGGTTCAAGATTCAAAATTATATACAATAAAATTCATATTTTCAAGAAGTAAAAAAAAATCATAGTAAATAAATTACTAAAAATCAGCTTTATAAAATGGCGATTGTGATTTTTTTCTAAAACTCTAGTAAAACATTGTAAATTTGAAAATTTAGGCACTTGAAATTATATACATATATATATACACGCATTATTGCTGTAACGCGATGCTTTAGCAATATTATTAAAAAAAATAATAATAAATAAATAAATACGTTATACGCTATTCATAGAAAAAAAGTTATTGCATTTGTCAAATCGTTCTGAAACACCCTGTATACATAATAACGTGATATTGTGCGGGTGTGCATTGTTGCACGGGACCGACGAAAGGAACAGAAAAACGCAGCATTAAATGAAAAGTTCTTTTTTCATTCGCGTTCTGCATTATACGCGTTCTTAGACTGGGTTTTTTCCTTTTTTTTTTTTTTTTAAACATGTACTACTATAGTACTATACTCACGAGAACCGGGTGAAGATCGACGCCGTACATGTCCAGCCACTTGACTTTATCCAAGAAATTCAGCTCGGCGACTGCCGGCACTTGACCCCTGTATAGAAAAAAAAAAAAAACGCGATCATGTCGTTGAGTTCAAATGGCGCGTGAAGGAAACGGGACGGAAGCAGGTGCTTCGTTGTGCCCAGCAAGGAAACGCTTAGCTTTGCACCTGAATCCCGACCCGAACCCGTGTAACAACCATAAAATTTTCAACCCCCAAACACCCCCATATGACATGAATGATTTTTTTGTACGAAACACCCTTAAACATCACACTATGACAGTGTTGTGAAATATTTAGATAATTTATTTAGATAACAACGTTTATCATATATATATAAATAATTTTGAATATCATTTATTTCACCTATTTGAATAAAAAGATTATCTGAGATCTTATTTATCCAGATAATTTACTAAGACTTTTTTTGTGATGAGGTTAGTTCAATTATTTATTGATTTGGTACTAACCTAACCTATATTCCATTCGATTTTATTTTCAAGTTCTTTTTGTAAATATTTACAAATGTTATTATTATACTTTCTTCACAATCACCTATAGTTTTTATAATGTAATATTGGTTAGGTAGATTAAAAAAAAAAAAAAAAAATTATTATTACATAATATTTGAAAAATTATATATGAGTATATAGCAAAAAAAAAAAAAAAAGTAGTGGATTTTAGATATTTTGTGACTCAAAATTAAGGAGAAAGGTAAAATAAAAATAATTTTAAAACAAATAGATTATAATTCAAATTATTAATTATATTTTTGTTTATAATTAAAACTAAAGTTACCATTTTACAAAGTAAAGATTTAAATTGTGAAAACTTTTTAAAATTATTTGATTTTTAGATTCTGAATGGAGTGAAGAAGCTAGTCTTTTTACAATGATGTTTATTTATTTTTTTTTATTTATTTACTTTTTTTTTTTGTGTATATTTTAACTTCCTTCGTTCAGAATTTACTGAAGAAATGATTTATCGTTTTTTTAAAATTTAATACGCCCGTCAAGAGAATACCACCCGTTGTGCGAAGTATGTCCGGCTTTTTTTTTTTTTTTTTAGATAAATGTGATTATCTATTATCTAAACTAGATAGATTTTAAATTAATTATTATTTGTCATCTTGATCAGATAATTTTTTGTTACCGTTGTACAACACTGTTAACCGATAACCCGAAGGAAAAATTCGGGTTGACCCGAAACCTGAATAAATATTTTAATTTCAAAAACTGATGCCATACAATATTAAGATGTAAGTTTTTTTTTTCTTTTTTTACCAAATGACGACAAACCCAAATAATAAATTTGAGTGCAAAGCTTTGCGTTTAGCGCGCCACAGCCGGCAAGTAGGTACTTACGTGAGTTCTTTGTGTATTTCTCCTATTCGGTTCTCGAGTTCGGCGTTCTGATTGGACACAAATCGGAATTCGGACACGTATCCAGGGGTGTGTCGCCTGGGATCGAAATCTCCGAGTTCCGCTGTAACAGACAAAAGCCCGAGGTTTAATAATAATCAATAAGGAATTGGAAAAATATTAAAAAAAAAAAATTATTTTGCCTATAACTAAGATAAAATATATATATATATATATTTAATCAAAAATATATTAAATACAACATAATTGCCTATTCTAAGCAAAGCAAATGAGCTAGTGCTTTTACAATAATGTTTATTTTTGTTTTTCTCTATAAACACTTATAGAAATATTTATTTTAATAAATAATATATAATTATTTTCTTATAGAAATATTGATTCAAAAGTTTCGACTAGCAACTTATTGAAACCGGATTTTCTCTAGATAGTACTTTAAAGAAGCCAATTTTTTGAAATTCTCAATTGTTACTCGAAATTTGGAAAAACCTTTCCAAAATTTGATACGAGTAGAAAAGACCTGAAAACTTACTTTTTTAAATCCAAACTTTATGAAAATTTAAACATAGGTAGACAATATTATAAGAAATTTTTTAGTGCAAGAAAATGTTTATTGAGATTTTACTCCTATTATTTAAGGATTGGATAAAAAAAAAATATAATAAACTTACACACGACTAGTGCTGTGCATTGTTTAGATCCATTTATTTTTATGTATAATTATTAAACAATAAAATAATTTTAATACATAAAATACATTTTAGCCTGGAGTATTATTAAAATTTCATTGAAGACAGGTTTTGAATTTAAAAATCATCATCATGTTAAGAAAATATAGTGTAAATCAAAATTTAAATGCTCATTTCACATTCATTACCTAAATTATCAATTTATATTTTGAAATAAATTTAAGAACAACCGGGAATTATGATAATATACAAAATTATTAACAATAATCTTAATACAATTCGTGATATAAAAATAATTATTTTTGTTGTTAATTTAAATTTTACAAATCTCTATAGGTTAGTCAAGATGGCAATTAAGTGTTTGTTTCAACGATATAATAAAAGTTAAATCAGTTTAGCCACAGTATCCAAGTGTGTAGAGAAGAAATTGCCCCGTCTTATCCCTCCCCTCTCATTCCGAACACTTTTGACATTATTAATCACCATTTATTTTAATTACTACAATTATTTTAACCATGTAAGTACCACCTGGAATCTATATTTGTAGGTTTATATTTTTTTGAAAAAATTATCTATTTTTTTTGTCTAAGTAAAATATATCTTGTTATTTATTTTTGTGTACATAAATCTATGTTTACGTGTCGTTTATCTTTATCTGGATATTTTGATTTTAATCTATACACATCGCTGCACACGACTTCTCGACGTCTCACTCCCAGCCCCCGAACATGATTTTTGATTATATAAGTGTTTCCTCCCCTACGAGTGCAAGCTGCTTCGGGGCACACACGTTTACGCGCGATAATCGAATTCTTCCTATACAACCCCATCGGAGCGTATCCGGTTTCACTTCAATCGCGGGTAAAACCTCGGTTTGTGATTTTTATTTCATTTTTGGATTGTTTTTGTTTTTGTTTTTGTTTTTCAAGGGATTGAATCCACACGACTACTTTGCTCGAGTGAGTTCGAAATGATCGTGTGACTGCGGTGACACCGGATATGCACCAGTGAGTACACCGCGTATTGCGGGGGGGGGATACGAATTCGATTATATGGGCTATAGACGTGTGCTACGGGGCCAGAGGGTACGTTACACTTTTAATCATCATTCGGGGCAAAAGTTTGTTTGTGATTTTTTTTAAGGTGGAAATCGTTTCCGTACAGTCGACTTTTATGGATTTGGAAATTTATATTTCAGAAATTTAATAAATGAAAATTTCTAATGAAACTTTTTCGTGAAAAGGTTTAATAAAAAAAAAAAAACGAAAAAAATCAATCGTTAAGTTGAAAGTTTTTATTATTATTATTATTATTATTATTACTGATTTTGTGGTTTGCCAAGAAAAAATATTTATATTTAAATGTGTTACATTGAGTATTTTGCAATCAAGTTTGTTTAGACCATTAAAGGATTTATAAAAGAATATTGAGTCAGACAAATAAAAAATATATATTCTTAATATTTATTAATGTCAAATGACCAATACCATTAGATAAATTTAAGTTCATTAAATAAAAAAAGAATGCAATTTCAATATTTAGAGATTTCAGAAATTTCTGAAAATCGCCTTTAAAGAATTTATCCAAAATTAAATTTCTAAAATTTAACATCACTATTTCTACGTATTGTTACTATCGTGTTATATAAGGGTGTAATTTGTGATGTGTGAGGGTGTGTAAATTTGCTTCCCATGATATTTATTTGTAGATTTAATAGTATGAAACAATCATTTTTAAATTTTACTAAAATAAGTTATTTGGTTTAAAACAATATTTTAGGGGTTATTACGTATAAATAAGACATTAAATTGAAATTTGTTTGTTTATCAAGGATAGTTGTTGATTATACAGTAATTTTCGGGTATTTTTAATTTTTTTGATTTTAGATTTGAGTGGTGCGAAGAAGGTAGTGATTTAATGAGAATGTTTATTTTTTTATATTTTTTTCTTCTTCAACACTTTTTTGTGTTGTGAAACTTAATCCATTGTTAAACTTATAATTTAAAAAAAAATCATTTTTCAAAATTCACAAATTATCTACTAAAAACTACTTTAAATTTGAGCGAAACCCGTTAAATGTGCCGTTAATATTATTAATACCTATTATTCTAATATCAAAACATGGATTTAAAACATTTTTTTTTTTTATATTATTTTCAAAATTCTACTCTAAAAATATGTGTCACACTTTTTTTTTCATTTTCAGCATCATCGAACGGTGGAGTCAAAATGGTGAAAATTATGTCGTATATGAAATTGTATGACCAATTGTATCATTTAGCATTCAATGAAAATATAATATTATGTTTTTCATGAAAACAATTAAATTTTTTTTTTTTTTTTTGTAATTTAGTAACAACAGAATGCTCAAAAAAAAAAAAAAAATGCTATGCTTTTATTTGATGCACTCATCAGGAATTTCATATAGATTACCGTGTTTTTTTTCCACCCTGTATATATTATACGTAATATTGTTAAGGGGATTGTTTTCCGTATAACAATGATATATATATATATATATTTACAAGGTTATTTTTTGTTTTTTCGAATGTAAATGGGAAGCAATAAAGATCCGAACACGCCGACCGATTCGGGTCATAAATATTGTGAATTGAGGTGCTTATTAGGAAAGACCCGATCGCCAACATTAATATCTTTGCGTGCGACTTTTGTACGCGATCCCGTCCCGTCGGGGTGAATGTGTTGCAACGCTCTGGGCGGGTGAAAAAAACAACAACAACATGGTTTCCCAATGATAAATAATAGTGTCACGTATATACGCGTATAACACTACAGCTGCAACGTCTGTGCCGCCGGCCTAACGACTAACGACTGCATTTCACATTTTGTCTTATGCGGTTGAGATCGTAAATAATAATTTTCAAAACAATGTGTATTGCGCACGTATGAGTGTGTACGTGTGTATAATATTCATATTTGTGTGTGTGTGTGTGTGTGTGTGCGCGCGCGCGTGTGTGTGTAAATTCACGCGACAAACTATAAAGGATAATTATTTTTCATACAATATCTGTTTTTCGTTTCAACGACTTGTGCATTGTTTTCTGCTCTCGTATTTCCACCTACGCCACTCTGGTTTAGGATTTCTCATTACTAATCCGTTTCACATATTTTACATTAAAACTATACTTGTTTTATTTTGCATATTTTGGATATTTTAGAAAATAATTGCACACTTTTAAGTTTTTTGGTTTTATTCTTGAGTTTAGTTGTACGCAAATTTTTGAATATTCTTTTTATAATAACTGCACATATGAAAGTCTTGAAAATTTTGCCAATATTTTTGAGTTTATTCGTAAAACTTTGAAACATGTAAACTGATATCAGTTTAAAAAAAAAAAAAAAAACTTAACAAAGACAATGTAATTATAATTCATCTGGTATGTCGACTGAATAATTTAATTAAATTACACACATTTTTAAAATTAATGTTTAATCTATTTTTGTTTCGGTAAACGAACGTCGTACAAGATTGATATTTAATTTTAGATTCTGAACAAAGTGAAGAAGCTAGTGTTTTTACAATGATGTTTATTTTTTTTTTTATTTTTTTTTTCTGTTAACACTTTTTCGTATAGAAATACTTGTCCAAAAGTTTCGATCAATAACTTTTTGAAACCGGATTCGCCTCTAGATT
>JAIPRM010009987.1:0-14170 GCA_025469315.1 Stegophylla sp. TES_Ste_2020 | reverse complement strand
ATGATGGTTTTCGAGTCGTTTATGTAAAATTTTGGGTAGTTTTTTCCAAAAAAAAAAATGAAGAATTGAGAAATTCAAAAAATGACCTCTTTAAAGTACAATCTAGAGGCGAATCGGGTTTCAAAAAAATATTGATCGAAACTTTTGGACAAGTATTTCTATACGAAAAGTTGTACACAGAAAAAAAATAAAAAAAAATGAATAAACATCATTGTAAAAACACTAGCTTCTTCACTTCACTCAGAATCTAAAATTTAAAGATACACAGACAATAATATGAGATATATTTTGCGACAAAAAAATTTTAAAAATGTGAAAAAACCATTTTGGACATTTTTTCTAAAATGTTTTCCCCTTTTCTTAATTTATTAGATAAAATAAAATAAAATAAAAAGTTATAAGTAAAGTAAAGAAAAGCAAAGACAAAGAAAGTATAGACAAGAAAGCCGGATATATTTCGCACCACGGATATTCTTCGATCTTCGGGGCAGATACTCTTGTAGGGTGTGTTGAAAATAAGTGTATGTTCTTTAATAACTTCCTTCGTTCAGAATCGTATAATTAAAGAAATGATTTATCGTTTTTTTTAAATTCCACAAACCCACCAAAGGTTTGTGACCCGAGGAGTGAAGAATACTCGTGGTGCGAAATATGTCCGGTTTCCTCGTCTATACTCTACTTTATTGTACTATTTTGGGTTTCAAGCGTGCTGCAGTTTCACACGTTTTAGAGACTGGAAACTACGCTGAACAGTACACGATTATATTAAAACATAATATTATTTCAATGACGTCGACAACGGACGGATGTGTACAACAGGTATCGCGTAATGCGCGACGCTGTGCGTGTTTGTACAGCCGTGCCTAGTCGTCTGACACACGGTCAAATCGGATACGGATCTACGCGGTGTATATACGTCGTGCGCACGGTGTTATATTATTATTATTATTATTATTACGAGACGAGAATTGCGCAGACGACGACGACTACGAGGACGACGACGACGACGACGACGGCCGTGACGAGAGGAGGCGAAAAAGTGAGTTGCTCGACTGCCGCGGCCCGGGGCGACCGGCGGTGGTGGTTAGCAGGAGGGAAGAGGAGGGGTTGCATAAATCAACGGTTTTGATGGTCTTCGGTCCAACCAGCGGCGGCGACCGGCGGAGAGGGGTCGTCCGCCGCACTCGTGTGTATATACGTATATAATACATATAATGTAATACGGTGCGCGCGCGGCGTCGTATCATCTATGTATAGCGGACATTAAAAACCCGAACCCGCGCCGCCGTCGTCGACGTGTTCGGTTTTTACAGCCGTCTCTCCTATGACACGGCCCGGGTCCAATGTGTGTGTGTGTGTGTGTGTGTCCCTCGTCACTGCAACTACAACACACGCGCGCTCGCTCATACCTACGGCGGCAGAGGGAACCGAATAATAATAATAAAAAAAAATACACACACACACACACACACATATATATACATATATATATAACGATTGCACGGGGGGGAAAAGGAAAAAAAAAGAAAAGGGGGTTGCCGTCTGCCGCCGTCGCCGATAGGGGGTCGTAAAAAGGCCCCCTCGACGTTTTTGGATTTTTACGATGTTAACACACACACGCGCCACCTTTACGCGCTCGTATAACACCACACAAACACACTCACATTTACTCTAAGTCCCTCGTATCGCGTCATCACACACATACACACACACACACACACACACACACACACACAACACATCGGCGGCGGCGGCGGTCGCCGTGTGCTGCACAGTGTCTTGTATAACGCGCCGCTCGCACCCCCTTTGGGTTTTCGCGCCCCCTCCACGAGCCGGTCGACGGACGACGACGACGACGACGGGTTCCGCGGCGCGCGTTTTTCCGCCATCGCTCGCTACTCGGTTTCGCACCCCGGACGCGCGTGGACGCCAACCCCGAAGCGGCCACCGACGCCGCCGTTAACGCTCACGGCCGCTTCCGTCGACGTGACCCTGTTCGGTGCACGTCTGACGTGTAGTGTGTGGCCACTATACGGACACCGCGTAATGGCCGCCCGCCGACGCTACCTTCTGCAGCAGGCGACGACCAGAGATGCCCACGCGAACGGTGCAGTACCACGACCGCGGTAAGTACGCGACATTTTCACTTCGTCAATTCGCGCAGTGAGTACATCGATGTAGAACTCATCAATTTTTCATTTTGTGAAACACAAAATTTTTCATATTCAATCACACATGTTTTCTTGTGTTAAAAATGACGTTATCCGTAATACGATAACATATTGAGTTGTATGGATAAAATTATGTACAATATTGTTTACCAATTATAGAAAACGATCAATTAGTTTCATGCATTAGTATATTAAAATATGATTTACTCAAAAATTTGAAATTTTGAGTTATTACACTAATGTACTCATAGTACGAATTGTTATTATAACGTAAGTCATTCTCTTCATATTATTTTAATATATAGGTAACATATTGTAATAAAACATAGGAAATAGTAAATGAACAATTGGCATAGCTTTTCGCCTTAAATTTTTGTAAGCCCGACACTTTGTTCAAACGTGCTTATCTATATATATATAAATGTTTAACAATTCATCAATTGAGAACGGCTGGGCCGATTTGGCTTAAATTTTTTTTAAGATGTTCGAAATTTCCAGGAGAAGGTTTTTACGAAACAAAATTTCTAAAATTCAATCTCTAAAGGGTGGCTAATACAGAGATTTTAAAATTTCGAATCGGTATTTGGTTGTTTGTATAGGGTTGCCATTGGTCACAGAAAATAATATGTATAGAACACGGACCATCTTCCATTTTTTAACGGGCTACGAAGTGTACGGGTTAAGCTAGTATATATATATACTGCAACTTACTTCATATTGAGCCAATAAATAGAAACGAAAATGTGTGGTGGGATGTAAGTCAGATAATGTGATAAGTATCTATAGACAATTTGTTCCCAGTCAGTCGTATTCATTTATTTTATTATAACACACACTCAGGTTAAACTCTTATGATTCGTAAATCACATTAAGCAGCTAGCCATGATCCAAATTTGACTCACGGTTCGAAGTCTCCCCATCCCTGACATACCAAATTTAGTATTCTGGTATAAGTCATGTAGTTTTTCCAACTCTTTCCACAGTCCACAATTTTCCCTTCTATGTATTTGGTTGCGTTTTTTTTGTTGGATGACACAATGCCGGAATGTGATCATAAAAAATGTTTTTCATTTGACTATATTTTAGTTTCATCTATATAATTAACATACCGTTTTAGGCTTTATGGTAGTTATTATCACTATGAAATATGTATAATATGTACCACCATAGATATTATATTGTATGAGATTGAATTGTGAAACGATTCATAATAATACGAGTATGATACTTACTATACCCGACCATTGATGATTATCATACATATATCAATATTACGTATTAGACAATTGATTATAAACATTATTTAGGATTTAGTATTTATAATATTTTAAAGTATTTTAAATAGTTTTTATAATCAATGATTATACTAAGTACTTAGTACATCAATCACCAATAAAGAGCCAATATCGAATTGGATATTTCGAAAGACGTCTGCGTTAATCCAATGCATGGTTTAAATCAAATAAATAACATAATTTTTCAATAATTCACTATGAACTTAGTCGTACGTGTTAATAAGCCCGGTCGATTGAATAAAATTTACTTTTTATTTTGGTGCGCTCATAACAAAATAGATAAAAACAAATATTTCTTCAATTATCATTCAAGGTTGAGAATAGCTTCCAGCAACGCAATTTTGTAAAATTTATTACATCGAAAGCCACAGTATCTTTTTTTTCAAAGTAATGAATAATTTTTAATTTTTAAATTACTCTTACTCAAAAAACGCTCAGTCCAATTAGCAAGTGTTCTGTACAATGCGATCATATATCTAAAGACTTTTTTAGAAGTTACCTATCAGAGATTATTTGTATGACAATGGTTAATATACAATTTCGTATCGTGTTTCATTAAAATGTTATGTAGTGTATTTTATTTTTCAAAGGGAAAATTAAAGTAAATTCTAGTAATTTTTATTTATAAATTTTAAATAAGAAATATAAAGTTACCTACTCCAGAAGAATGCATTAAAATGCATTTACTATATGATTCCAAAAATAATAAAA
The DNA here is from genome assembly GCA_025469315.1 of Stegophylla sp. TES_Ste_2020. Taxonomy (NCBI): domain Eukaryota; kingdom Metazoa; phylum Arthropoda; class Insecta; order Hemiptera; family Aphididae; genus Stegophylla; species Stegophylla sp. TES_Ste_2020. The sequence continues at coordinate 9,993 of JAIPRM010009987.1, read as the reverse complement.
TTTCAAATTTAAGCTGCCAGTAATATCTGAAGTCAACTAAAATTGAACACGTTCACATAACAAATATTTTACATTAATGAGTACTAAACTTAAACTGTTTTTCTGTGTATGGAGCATGGAGTGACCTTTGTCGCTGTTCACCATAACTTTGACGTTTCTTACGGCTGAGGGTATTGCCCTTTTTGGCCCTCATTTAACAACGGCTTTACCACGTGCAGCGTCTTCGCCCGTGATTTTATAAATGTTTGCCACGTGCACTTTGGTCTTTCCAGCACCAGTTTTATACTTACTAAACCGGTCGTCCTCGTTGTGGTTATCGTGGATATATTATTATAATACAACTATATATACGTATTACGCATATAATATATTATTTCAATATATTTATGCAAAATTAGCATCTTTATCGGTTTTTCTGTTGTAGTATTTTCAAAATTTATCATCTGTAAAATATCAGTTGTGTAATTGTTTCGTTTTTAGGTTTAATTTTAAAGGATAAGAATTATTATTCGTTTTATACGGCATACATTGTTGATTTAAATTTAAATTTACTTTATTTATTTCAATTTAAGTATATTTAATTTTTTTGGAATTCTACATAGAATGATAGGTTGATAAATTATATTATTATATATTATAGAGTTCTGAATTATAGTTTATTATGTTAAAAATAATTTTGAAACTAGTATAATCATATTATATGTTAAAAAATTTACGTACGTAGTGTGACGACAACGACGATGAATACAAGTTGAGTGAATTCAATAAAATTTGAATTTCAAAACTTTTGATTAGAAAATAGTGAAAAATTTAATTGTGATAAATGCTGTTTCAATTTATGAATTTTTTAAATGGGTTCAGTCAATTTGATATATTCTGCCTGAGAATTATTCATAATATAATTTCATTTAACAAAATATTTTTAAATAATTTAATAAATTTAAAAAAATAAAGCTTGTCGCTTATGCATTCATTTTCTAGAAAATAACATTATGATTATAGAATAATCGATTAATATTATGTATTTAATATTATAGCTGTTTATTTTATCATAACTTTTTAGATTTCTATAAAGATTTAACGTAAAATTTCTTGATTGCTCGGTGGTTTTATATTTTAAAACAAATAAGTATCAATTTAATAAAACTTCATTAAAATGAATGTTAGTAGGTATTAGGAAATATGTAATATTAATATATACAAGTATTTTGATAGGCACAATTTTAATGGAAACGGAGACAATTATATTATAAATATTATATATTATTATATAATTATATTATTAACATTAGGTGTTCTCACAGTTAGGTTAGGTTAGATTAGATATAATAAAATTGAAGATTTCTTGAAATTGAAAACTAAATCCTATCAAAATATAAAACATATTTGCTTCCTATTTATGTAGCCCAGATTATCAATATATATGTTATTCATGTTAGAATCAACTCGGTACACTCAATTAATAAGTAACAATTTATTTCATGAAGTTTTTAAAAGTTATCCTAGTTGTATAACTTAATTTTAATAATTTTGCTGGATATTATTTTTCATGATCAGAGTTTTAACATTTATTTTATAATGGAGCATACACACATGCCACATAGTATACTTCAAAAATATCTTCTCCTAAATATACGAGTAGGTCAAGGCATAAACTACAATATACATCAAAACATGAAAAAAATGTGTTTTCGTATGAAGTAATACGTTGAGAAAGGATGTTTGGTCAATTTATATGTATATTATACACATATTATATATATATTACATGTATATGTGTGACCCGTAAGGGTAACATTATGTGGTTATTACACAAAAACCATTGAGATTTGATGCAAAAAAAGGTTTCCCTCTCGAGTTAATAATGGTTCACATTTTTTGTCACTTTTGACCTACTTTTAGTGTATTTACACATGAAAACGTCATACCTATCTCTGTTCCATGTATTATGTACAAAAATCAATATATAAAATCTATGGTATGATATCTACTTCCATAATATTGTGTAATATTTACAAGTAAATACAGAAATTAAACAATTTCAATTAGAGTACACATTCCTTAATATTCTCAAATGAAGTTACAAAACAATATTACAACTTCAAGTATGATACAGTTACACACACACACACACACACACACACAAATATATATATTAGGTTTACGCAAGGACTTATTTTTCTCCTTTAACAACTGATTATATTTTTTTTTTAAATTATGAGTGGAATTGATTTTATTAATTTTACTATACGTCCAAAAATATTAAGACTATAGAAACTTGAAATTTTTACTATTTTCACTTTCAAATTATTAGAATATATTACATTAATTTTTTCCCTAAAGTATTGGTTTTCTTTTTAATCTAAACGAAGTGAAGAAGCTAGTGTTTTTACAATGATGTTTATTATTATTTTTTTTTTTCTGTGAACACTTTTTCGTATGAGAAATACTAGTTAAAAAGTCTCGATCAGCAACCTTTTGAAATCGGATTTGCTTCTAGCTGATACTTTAAAGAGGTAATTTTTTTAATTTCTCAATTCTTCAATTTTTATTTTGAAAAAAATTCGTAAAATTTGACATAAAACAGTCAGAAACCATAATTTTTTGATGCAAACTTTATGAAAATTAAAACATAGATAGAGAATAATATGAGAAGAAAAAAGATAGTTTCCTAGTCATTTTTGTCAAATTTTGGGTATTTTTTCTAAATTTTGAGAAAGTCACTGCGAAATTCGAAAAATGACTTCTCAGATGTACCATATCTTGAGGCGAATTGTGGTTCAAAAAGTTGCTGGTTGAAACATTTAGACAAAACGTAGTATTTTTCTATACCAAAAACGTGTACTCAGTGGCACCTCTGTATATTATTGGATTTGTGAATGCAAAATATGGGAAACTATCACATTCCTCGCGTGGCAGGATCAACAACAGTTTTATAAATTTTCGCGTGGAAACGTCAACGCGTGTGCGCGCGTAAATAAACGCGTCGAATACGTATATTATATTTATTGCGCTCGTCTGTTATCACTTCGTGTGCGGTTTCTGTTCGAATTCCGCCGTCGTGGTCGTGGCGAACGAATTTATCCGGTTTCGCACACATATGCGAGTGAGCGTATATAATATACAAACGCCTTCGTGTCCGTTTCCTCTTTCCCTCCCATCAAGCACGCCCACGCACACGAATACACATATTACGCACGTTCACCGCACTTGTGTGTGTGTGTGTGTGCGTGTGTGTGTGTGTGTGTGTGTGTATATAAACACACACAGCACAACGTACGGACAAACGCGATGTATCAATCGGGCCCGTCGTCGCGATATCGTTTCACACGTATTATACTGCGCGCATTATTTGTGTAACATCACCGCCACCACTCGTGGTTATTGTGTATACACATACACATCGAGCAAACACGCGCTTTGATTAGTGTAATAATAATAATAATAATAATAATAATAATAATAATTCAGTCTGTATAGACGTGATGATACAATAATATTTGGACACCGATCGAGTGTATACGTAGTAGCGTACTCGCCACTTCACGCGTTTGCAGCAGTAGTGAGTGTTGAGCCCGTCCGAACCGAATATCATTGACCCGCGTGTAGGTGTACAGGATATATTATATACTCTTCAAACGCTGGTATAGACACCGAAATCGAATAATAATATTGTAACCATACAGTGTGTGCAAGCACGTAGCCAGGAATTTACACCTAGGATGGCCAAACATTGGTCAAAATCAAATTAGGGTGGCAAATTTTAACTGTAGCCGGTGATGAAAAAAAAAAAAGAAAACACAAGAAAATCCGCATTATTATCATGTTTAAAATATGAAAATAACATTCAGTATTATTCCAAACATTTTATACGTTCATAATTTCATAACATTATTTCTATACTCACTCCAAATTAACATATGGCTTCTGTACTAAATTTTTATTTTACCTAATATTGTAATCATCAATCCCATCAGTCCCATCACCAGTAATTTCACTGGAATGGGGCACATGATGAGCAGAAATAGATATCAAAATATCACTGTAACAATGTACCTAATAATAATTGTAATAATGGTTATGTTATAATATGCTGAATTAAAAACATATAAAATCAAAATTATTTGAAATACATAAATCTTTCCTCATAATGATTTTTGTTTGACTTGAGATTTAATGAACGTTTAATTTAACTTAAGTACATCAACAAAATAGTCAGGGTGGCCTGTGGGTGGCCAGTAAACTGCTAAGGGTGGCCCGGCCACCCCAGGCTACCCCATAGCTACGTGCCTGAGTGTATGTGGCGGGAAAATATTTTCATTATTATACGTACTTGCCACCAGTCGCGTGACACAGCGCTACATTATATTGGCAGCGAGCATATCAAAAAAAAAAAAAAAAATTACTCTCTAATCATCCCTATGCAAAACTTTCGTCCGGAAAAAAGTTTTAAATTCTAATTCTAATTCTAATTAGGTGATTTTTACGAGCTAAATGCAATTTGAGCTCATGCAAAGTTAAATTTAAAATTTTTTAATGAACATTAACTATGTTCACTATATTAACTATATTAACTAAACCGGTTTTCTTGTCTATGCTTTATACTTTGCTTTACTATACTTTATTTATCATTGCTTTACTTTACCTTATCTTTTTTTATTTTACTTTTTAATATTTGAAAATGTGATTCACTTAAGTTAATGAATAATTCATTAAAATTTTGTTAAATAAAAAAAAAAAATCCATTACATAAATATTATATTTATATTATAAAGTTACGAAGGAAATAGTATATGGGTGACAGCTATAGGTTAGGTGTTCGTAAGCATGTGATAACTATGAACATTTTTTTGAAGTCATAAATGATTTTATGGATTTATAAAATTAAAAACGAAAAATCATGGAAACAAATAACAACAGTATGTTATATGATAAGTGAGTTTGGTGAGTTATTTCGGACGTAGGTGACTTTCGTGGCACATCGCCCAAAAATCCAAATTGCTTACCCGCGTGAGTCACGCATACGCTGTTTTCAGTCACGCCGCTTACATTTGAGCGTATCTTGTGCGTGCTGTTCCTGCATCGTCAGACGTACGAGGGAGGACCGTTGACCTTTCTATGAATAATAACGGGGAAATCAATCTTATCAAAATTTGATATATTATTTGATAAAACGTAGATTTACTAATACTATCATGAAAAAATACATAGACAGGTATGACAGAAAAAATCGCATATTCGTTAAGGTACTTATGGTTAGATTATAATTAATAATATACCAACTGATAAATACTTTTTAAAACGTACATGTCCCATCTATATAGCGTAATCGATTATTTCATGAACTTGACATCCAGTTCATGGAAAACGATCAAATCGTGTGTTGCGTTTGAATAAACATAAAACAGAATTTTTTTGTCTAATATATGAAATAGATGGACCATTTTTCCACATCGTATACTGACTTAAATGTCACATATTTTCGTGAAATTATCAAATCGCGTAAATAGTTTCATCATATGGATATCCATGTAGTATAAATTTATATTTTTGACATTAACATAGATCTTTTTAAATTTTTCAAACGTTATTAGACCTATATTGCTGGTATTAATAAACAACGATTTATAAACATTTTCAAACCACACATTTATTAATCCAATGTTCTTTCACGCTATTATAGATGTTTTAAAACAAAATTACAGACGTTTTTAAATAATATATTTGAATACTAAACATTATAATGCGACCTCTGCACACATTAAATTTTTTTAGTGCACACTCGACATTTCGAACTATATACGGAGCATCAGAATAAACGTATTTTGAAATAAATTATTATTTATTGCAATTTGTTATTTATTTAAATCATTGTTTTTAAATTATAACTTATAATTTTATTTCACATATCTCAAACTGCTTAGTATTCCAAATACAATAATATTTTCCCGACTAGTTAAACCAGTTTAATACTCAAAATTTATAAAAATATTATAATATTATCTAAGATTTTTAATGAATTCATTACGCCTTTTCTATTGTTTTTATATTATAACGATGAATGTGACACACCTTTACATTACATTGTGATAATAGAAACATAAATAAAAGTTACCAAGGTTACCAATTTAATATTAAATACCATTATTTCTAATTTTGTTATATTATTATTATCTTAAACCATTTGCTTTAGTAATTATTTTATATAACGTTTGTATAAGTAGATTTTTGTATATTCAAATTATATTGAATTAAATACTTGTACTTGTTCTAGTTCTTTGACAGGTTTACTATATATTAAAAATAATAACTTACTTGATGATGTATATTATCTTCTTTTGTTAATTTTAAGTATTAAACTAGTTGTACTAGTAACGCGAAAAGTTCATAAGACTTAGGTAATAAGTATTAATGTTTCTATTAATACAATGTAATAGGTATATAAAATTTGCCACACCAATCGCAATAACAATATAATAGAAAAAGTATGATTTCATTAAAAATCTCAGTTATTATTATAATATTTCTATAAGTTTAAAGTATTAGACTAACTAAACTAGCAGGGAAAATATTATTATATTTAGAATACTATGTAGTTTGAGATGTGTGAAATAAAATTAAAAGTTATGATTTAAAAACAAAGGTTTAAATCAATAACAAATTAAAGTAAATTTATTTCAAAGTACGTCTATTCATGTGCTCGGTATAACCAATGTATTATTTTAAAAATTTTAAAAAAAAAGTCTTATTTACAACAAAAATATAAATTTGAACTACATGATGAAACTATTTATGTGATTTAATAATTTGTTGTCCATTTCACGAAAAGTTATCCAATAAATGTCACATTTATGTCAGTACATAATGTGAACAAAAGTTTCATCCATTTCACATATTGGACAAAAAATTGTCCATTTTATGTTTATCCAAACGCAATACACGCTTTTCATGAATTGGATGTCCAGTTTATGAAAAAATCGATTACGCTATGTGGATACGACATATACATTTACACCGCTGAAAAAATTGGATGCGTTCAATGTTTCAACACATTATAAAGAATTAAATTTGATGTAGAACAAATTTTGTGGTTTGGATGTGATTTTATGCACATATAGATTCAATTATATTATAATACTATCCCAAAAGTACAACAGCTATAATATTATGCTGTTTAAAAAATATCATATGTGTGAATGTGTGATCAGTACAGGGGTCATGCACCATTGTATCCTGTTGTCCACGTTTGGGTGAAGACAACAACGATAACGTGATCGATTCTATAAATTCGACTGTTAAAATTTATTACACATAATGTGACATTTAAAGATATGCCCAGTGGACTAATGACTTTAATTATTATACATAAAATGATGACATCGAATTTGTGTAGGAAAGTGACGTGCATAATATAGATATAGTATAGTTACTTTTAAACTACTGATAATAAGCGCATTCATTGAACGCTATACAATTTGATCACAATAAATAAAGATATATCTGACGGATTTATTGATTTGATAAAAGTGATGTCAAATAAAAGTTGTTAGTACGATTATAAAAAATGATTTATTGTTTCATATTATTATTATTATATTATATAACTGTAGTACTGGGCTATATTATCTTTTTAGTTATCTCCAGCTGATTCTCATTCTCTCTCTCTCTCACACACACACACACACACTCTTCAGGGCCTCTCACGGTAATGAATTTTGAACATCTCTATTGATTTCTTGTATTCACTTCTTTTTGCAAATACTCATTATCACTTTCTGAAAACGAATAATGCATTTTGTCAACTATACTCATATATAAGGAAATATGTTATAAATTTGATTAATATTTTATATAATGGAGCTATTTTTTAAATAATTCAAAGTGTAAAATTTTCTTATAAAAACGACTGAAACTGATTTGTGACCGAGAATGTATCTTATCGTTGATACTTTTTTTAGACCTTTTTGACAATTACGATTGAGCAAACTCATTTTTTTTAAATTCTACTTAACGTCGCGAAATATATTAACAAGAGTGAGTGAAGTGCAGCTCAATTCTATATATTGTTTGCGATTAAAATAAATAATTTTGGGTTCAATTTTGAAAAGTAACCTAAAGTTGTTTAATGCACTTGCGAATTAAGCCAATTGGAAGTAGCTGCGGATCAAAACGTAGCTCAATTATTCCTTATTCATATAATATGTTTGAGGAAATTCTATGGGTTTAATCAATATTAAAACAATAGTAGCTTAGAATTTAAACACTTTTGGTGACACATACGTTTTTGAACTTTCAAATTTGGATGTATAATACAGGTATAATATGGCAATGTTACACACTAAGTTGCACTCAATAGTACCCATGTTTTTTTATCGATGTTTCTTTCATGATTTCGTTTCAAGTTTGCTCAATCGTGTGGTCAAAAAGGTAAAAGCCATAAAAACTACACCTGAATATTTTACGTAAGAAATTGGTAGTCATTATAGTATAATTATTCCATACTTCATTCATATTTTTATTTGCTATTTAGACATTTTTTAGGATACAATAATTATTCATTGAATATTTTATGAATTCTATTAGGTAATTAGTCTGGGCTAGGCTCTGATATACATAAGTGTGTTTTTTTAATATAATACAACAAATGTTGTGTATAAATAGTGATTTACATAAATTATAATTTGCATATTATGTTATTGTAGTCTACATTGGCCAATTCCCCCAAGAAAATGTTTGAAAGAAGAACTATGTTTTAATGTATACTTATTTTTGTATTTCTTTATCTGGTCACCATAGTTATAGTATGTATAGCTACTAATATAAAATAACTACATATTATGTACGCGTATTTTCATATATTTTATGGTATACATATATTATATAGTGACCAGAGATTAGAAAATATCGAGAAATAACAACTACCTACTGCAGGTACTATACATAAATTTAAGAGGAGGTTTAATAAAAATAATAATTATATTTTTTGTACCTATGTGTTATGGTTTGTGCGCGTGTTTATATAATATGTATAAATTATAATAATAATAATATATTCCTCTACAAAGGGGAGGTGAATCTCTCGCAGCTATGTCGTTATACACGACCGATCGGCCCGAAGAATGTTAACAATCCGGTTTACGACGGCCATCGCAGCTAGCCGGCCGAAGCAGATGAGTATGTTCACTGTACACACGCCAGTGTTTCAGGACGGTGGCATCTTATGTGAAGAGTCTTAGATCCGGTATCTCCAGATATATAGGTGCCCAATACCATTACGTTTAAACACACATATATACACATAGTTTTATTGTAAACAGAAGGTAGACGTATATCCTTGAAAAGGTTACCATTGATGCATAAAATATGTATATTAAATAATACAGCCCTATATAGGTATATTATGAAAATAAAATTATGTTTATTTAGGAATACGTGAATCATACTTATGTATATAAATAGTGATGCAAAGCATAGATAAGTTCGTGAAGAGAAATAATATATACAGTATATTTTAAATAATCCCACAGTAGGTTTTTCACAACGTTTTTTTCAGAAATGTGTGCATAAAAAAGCCGGACATACTTCGCACGACAGGTGGTATTCTCTTGACGCGTGTATTAAATTTTAAAGAAACGATAAATAATTTCTTCAGTAAAACGATTCTGAACGAAGGAAGTTAATAATATAAGAAATAAAAAAACTTTTCGAAAAATGTCCAAAATTTTTTTTCACATTTTCAAAATTTTCTTGCGCCAAAATCTTTTTTATAGCATTTTTTATCTATGTTTAAATTTTCATAAAATTCGGATCAAAAAATGATGGTTTCCGAGTCGTTTTTGTCAAATTTTGGGTAGTTTTTTCCAAAAAAAAATTGAATAATTGAGAAATTCAAAAAATGACCTGTTTAAAGTACAATCTAGAGGCAAATCCGGTTTCAAAAAGTTATTGATCGAAACTTTTGGACAAGTATTTCTATACGAAAAGTTGTACACA
>JAIPRM010009986.1:0-14174 GCA_025469315.1 Stegophylla sp. TES_Ste_2020 | reverse complement strand
TTTATATTATTAACTTCCCTCGTTCAGAATCGTTTAATTGAAGAAATGATTTATCGTTTCTTTAAAATTCAATACACCCGTCAAGAGAATCCCACCCGTCGTGCGAAGAACACCCATCGTGCGAAGTTTGTCCGGCTTTTTTAAATATTGCGTTTTTACTACTGTTGCGCCCTTCACTAAAACACCACCTGCCGTAAATTTCTAGAAAATTTTAATCAAACATATTTTGTAACAAGTAATGTTTTTCAATCACTAAAACTTATTGAAAAACGTTCTTTGCAACTTCTTTTTTCAAACCAAGAATAGGATTTTCAATATTCGATCTCCCATAGTTTCTTTAATTTTTTTTTTACATTTTTTCACTGTTGTCGCATTATATTTCTTTCCTACGCCCGTCGTCCATTGAAAAAAATAAAACAATATTTTTTGTGAAACGACCCACCTGCGATTTCACCTAAGTTTTAGACCTAAGTTTCTCTTCATCGTTCGGTGGCTCAGCACCCCTCGGGAATTACCTACACCAAAGAGATTGTAAAAAAAAAAATCATAAATACAATACAAACAATTTTAGATTTTCCTAAATCAAAAAACATCAGATTTACGCGTTTAGTGGTGGACAACACAAACAATACGATCAGCTATCTATGCAGAGGACAAAATTTGAGGGGAGGTGGGCAACATAGAACGTTAATCAAAAAATTTTAGTAGACAATATTATCATTTATAAAAAAGCGTACTTTTTTTTGTTGATTTTACTCTTAATTATTTTCAAGAAGTATTCGAAGACAATATATCCTGTATGATACATATTACAGAGTGTATACGATCTGGACAACGTTTCATCTAAGATAGGGAGACCATATTTGAAAAAATAAAATACAGGACAAAAATATTTTCAAATTATTTTGAAATAAATAAGTATTTATTATGTATATATATATTATATTTTTGAATTATGAAAAAGTATAATTTTTAAACTACCTATTATAAAGTTAAACACAAAAACATTATTTTAAAAAACATAAAATAACATAATTCAATTAAATTAATTTTTAAAATTAACTTTTTAAAATTTTTTCAATTCCTTGATTCATGTATATTGTTTACTTTACTACTTTCTAAAAAAAAAACTTGTTAATTCATTTTGTTGGCGTCTGTTATGACATATCTTCACTATTTGATATTTCGTATTTTTCCGAAGTAACACCCATCGTGCGAAGTATGTCCGGCTATTTTTTTTCTTTTATATAGTTTTCTTTTTTCGAGTGTATAAAATATAAAATATTAATGTTTAAATAATGTCATTTTTACAGTAGTAGTACAAAAAATTTCGACAAAAGAAAAAATTTTTATTGATATGTATATATATTTTTTTTTAGTGTAAAATATAAAATATATTTATTAAAGTCACTATTTTATGTCATTTTTAAACATTTTGATGTTATTTTATGAATTTTTTTTTAGTGCATTTTTTGCATATTTTTAGGTCATCAAGTTCCGGGCCCTAGTTACAACTATAGATACCTAATTAACTATACTAATATTTATATAAACAAAGAATTTGATTTGACAAATAAACATAAAATGTAATAATTGATTAACATATTAAAATAAGGTATTGATATACTTTTTACACATACAGATATTTTTGAAGTCATTAACATTTAGATCATTTTTTATATTGCAGTATCGGATAAACTTATACTTAGGACATTGTTGTCCGAAAACTGTTTCCATTTTAGGAATAATAATATTAGACTTGGATTTAAGTCGAGTATGACTTGGAACTGCAATGACATTCTTAACATTATACATTAGTAGACAAAGATTCTTGTAATAAATGAACCTTAAATTAAAAATATTTAATTCTTTGTACAAATTAGAGATTTGATATACATATAGGGCATATTAAAAATGAACAACTCGGAATGTTGAAATAATATTAAAAGCTGAAAATCGCAACGAACAAATCTCATATTATATTATATTAACATATAATATTATTTGTGTACAAATATTCGATAAACGAACGTAAAACGCATTACTTCCGGATAAATATTGATGTACGAAAGTCTAATTTGAATTATATTGATCCTTAGTCTCCGAAACGGATGTCTATAGCAGCGTTTCCCAACTGGTGTTCCGCGGAACCTGAGGGTTCCGTGAGCCGGTGCCAAGGGTTCCGTGAGAAATTTAAGAAAACATAAAAATTATTTTTAGTTTCCTTATCCTATGATAAAATATCTTATATAATATATGTTATGAACTTATAAAGCCGGGTTTACACGCAACAATAAAATATGCTAGCAATTTATTTTAAAAAGCCAAATGAACTATCATCCATTGAATACGAAAGTTTGCTTGAAGTAAAATCTTCATCTGAATTGAAAATCAAGTTCGAGTCACTTAAAACTGAGGGGTTCTGGATCACCATGGAAAGTGATTACGAACAGTTGTCCATAAAGGCTATCATCGTTTTATTGCCATTTTCAACTTCCTACTTGTGTGAAACTGGCTTTTCAGCGTGTACAAAGACCAAGAATGAGTTTCGAAATCAACTGAACGCGGCTCCGGACCTACGAATCCAACTTTCAGGAATAACTCCAGATTTAAAAACAATTATGAAGAAAACTATGGAAAGATTTCAAAAGTTCTCATTAAATCTATTTTAGAGTAATAAGAGACAAATGTTAAATTTTAAGCTTTGATATGATCATTTATATTTTATAATACTTATAAACTAGTTTATAATACTTATAAACAAAATAAAATGTTAAAACCGTCCGAACTATGTTTTTTTTAATTTTATTAATGATACTTTTATGCCGGAAGTGTCCAAAAACCCACTCATTTCAGTGTACAAAACATACGTCTGCATTACTATTATAGAAAAAATATGGGGGTTCCTCAAAATGTTCAAGCTCCTGCAAGGGTTCCGTAAGTAAAAGAAGTTGGGAGACGCTGATCTATAGAGCAGGTTCGCCGCAGAATATTTACTCGCACACCGCCGATAATACGCATACACTTCACACGGTACACACATACACATACACTCACACACACATAGGTACAAGGTAGCAGACGAATTCGCCCTTCAGGGACTAATTACACTCGGATCTGTAGTACATTATTACGCAGCAAATACGATGTAGTCGAGCAATAATTACGTCCGAACATTAATGCTGAGCATTTTCGATCGGTCGTTGTTTTGTTATCTTTCTTTTCTTTTTTTTTTTTTTTTTTGCCGTTGAAAACGCAGTTTTACTAATTTTATTCATATTCAGTTATATAACTCATTAATAAAAACTTAATTTTTTACCTGTTATCACCAATCGCATTTACATAAAAAACAATTTACCACATTTAGAATGAATATGGAATTTTGAAAAAAAAAAATTCTTTTTTTTCTAATAGGTTTTTTCTAATAGTTCTAATTGATGAGAATTTAAAATGGGATGTACATACTAATTATATCAATAATTTACTAAGAAATTTTTTCTATGTTTTTAAATCTCTTAAATCTATTCTTAACTTCAAACTAGAAAAATTGACATATATTGCACTGATACAATCTACTCTTTGTTATGGAATCTCTTTTTGGGGAGGAACTTATCATACTCATTACAGGAATTTTGAAACCACCTTAAACTCACTACTCAAATTTATTTTTAATAAACCTGCTTTATATCCTACAGTTAAATTATTTAAAGATTCAGAGATACTTAATTTAAACTCATTATACACTAAGAACATTTCTTTGTTATTTTATAATATTAAAATATTCATTGACGCTCCATGTCATACTTACAATACTCGCTTTAAGGTTAATACCTTATATCATCATCCCTTTTGAAAAGAGAACCAAAATTTAACTATTACTCATACTCTTATATATTTATAATATTTATATTAATTGGTGCAATTAAACATATTATTATTATTATTATTATTATTATTATAGGTACCGCCGTGCTTATAAATTTTCAATAAATCTTTAGTAATTAAAATGTCAAAACATGATTCGTTCTATAATTATATTATCGAACATCCTCAATATTAAAAAATTGGTGATAATGATCCGGTAAATATTACACTAGAAAAAAGATCCTGAGAACGCCACTAGTTTCCAGAAATTTCCAGTACCACTAATCATCATTATTATTATTATTATTATCATCTATGATAAACAGAAAAACAAAACAAAATTCTAAAAAAAAAAATATATACAAAATATTTAGATACGTATATATATATTTGATGAAGTATCAATAATCATATCGGATATTTCTTAAAAAATTTAATATATTACCGCTCGAATTATTGTTTTTGCAACTAAAAGGAAATTATGTTTTTAAATACAAAAATCTAGTTTTTTTTTCTTCTATAACGAGATAGTGAGATAGGGATGAACTCATAAAGAATAATATAATATAGGTAGGTAACATAAAAGTGAATTACTCCAAAAATGCATTGATTATCTGTGTCCTGTAATTTTAAATTCTATGTTGATAATTATTGGTGAAAAAAGAATTATTATTAAGTTAAACTTCGTATCAATAATGCATTATTTAATTAATTAGGTTAGTGTAGTCTAAAACTGATTTTAAGTTGATTTTTTCCAGCATTAAGTCTTATATACAATATAATGTAATTTAATAATAAACAGTAACTTCAAGCTCAACTTAATGGGATAGGTAATTTGTGTTAAGTATTTATTAATTTTATAATACAATTACATTCCAAATTCAACACAAACACTTATTACTAGTGTTTAAGTACTTTCTACATTTATAATATGCTTGTAGTAGTAATTATTCGTTCGATTTTAAATAATTTATTTAAAGTTTTTCAATTATTTTCACTCGATTATTATTTATTTTGACCGTTCGAATGTTTGTGATAATAATCACTTGCCAGTTTCGGTATATACTGTACCTGGCTGCGACTAGTTTGCGCATAATAAATTGTAGATGGAACCACTTTATTGCGCACAAAATATTATGAAATTAACTATACACTCGTGTTAACACAATAATATTTACTACATGTTAGTGTCCGTTCAAAAGGAATAATATATAAAACAATTGAATAGGTACGTGAACGATCTAACGATAGCTATTTTCAAGGTTTCAAACATGATTAAAGATACATATTATCTTTAATCGTGTTTCAAAAATAAACGAGTTTATCTATCAATAATTTAACCCTTAATACTTAGATAAAATGTATTAATATTTATCACTCATCGTTAAACTGTTGTATTGAATTCGCTTTAGTTTCGACTATTCGATCGTACAGGGTACAGCGCAAGGGGGCGTCCTGATTCTATTTTCAAGGAGGGGCGATTTTTAAACATTTTAGATTCTAGAAGAAGCTAGTGCTTTTATTATATGATGTCTATTCATTATTTCATTTTTTCGTATAGAAACACTTCTTTTTCATCAAAACATTTTTCATAAAGTAGGTACCTGTTTAGGTTAGAAATTGCATTCCTATAGTAATTCAGATGGTTTTTCGAAATTCTCAATACTTTTTCTTCCGAAAACAAAGAAAAACTGTTGGAAAATTTAGTAAAAACGGCCAAATGCGCCGTAAACGAGATTTTCATGAAACCAATTTTAGTAATTTAGCCGTAACCTCAAAAACTAGAAGAATTAAAAACTTGAAATTTTCACCCATTTATATATTATGGATTACGAAATAATAACGTGTGTTCACACCAGTGAACTTAAAATATTCTCTGACTCTGACAGTCTTTTAAGCCCGTGTAAGTGGGAGGGAAAATGTGTGCGCGAACGAATGGTCGCATCAGATATAATCTGTGCGCAAACGAGATGTAATTTTAGAGAATGTGCGCAAACTAGGTGTGCACCCACAGTACCTACTGTTAATCAGTGGCGTAGTTTCGGGGAGGATTTAGGGGGTTTAATAAACCCCTCCCAGAACCAAAAAATAAATGTCTTATCATTAAGTAAAAACGGCAAAACATATGTTTTTTATTTTTATAGAAACACCTTTATGTCCTAACGTTTTATACAGTAATTTTTTAGATTATAAATCTACTTTAAAGAAACACTTTGTAAAGAAATACTAAGACTTTAAAAAAATCATTATTCATAATTTTCAAATACTTTACTTTGTTCAAAAACGAACATAATCTGTCGAAACATTTTGTAAAACAACTAAATATCCCGTAAACGAGTTTTTCACAAAATCGATTTAATTAATTTCCCTTAACTCCAAAATAAATTTGACAAGAATCTTAAAATTTTCACTCATTACCAACAATAGTTAACACAGATTACTACCTATTCCAAAAATTATATTGCTTAAATGATGAAAGTGTCAACAATACCTTATGCTAGACGAATTTCGGATAGAATGTAAATATGTTTTATAACTGTTAAACATATCTATTCAATATAAAAATGACAATTATTTTTGTCTGTAATTAACCGAAGCTCCTCTCAAAGTCGTTTATTGAAGAAACGATTTATTGTTTCTTTAAAGTTCAACACAACCACTAAATATTCCGTCCAAGGAGCGAAAAATACTGTCTTTTTAAGTTTTTATAAAATAAGACAATACTTTAGTATCGTAATTTTCCGTTTTAAATAAGGTTTTAAACCAATTTTCCAATAAAATTACGAATTTACGTATATATAACAATAATTAGAATATATTGTATTGTATTGTATTTTTTTTTTATTTTTTTTTTTTTTATAAATTTTCAGAAAATTCAACCGAATTTTATAGATAACTTCAAATATTTTGGTTGAAAATAAATAATATTGAGATGATTTTGTTTTTTAATAAACATTTAAAACAATCATTAGTTACGAATTTTTAAAAACCTCTCCCAGGAAAAAATCGTAACCACGCCACTGCTGTTAATAGTCACACCCTTACGACTAATCGAACGCGATTACATTCGATTATTATTATTATTTTTTTTTTTTTTTATTATAATTGTATACCTACACGACACGACCTGTCTTGTACAGAGCATGATGAAATTCCTGCGGGACGACGACAGCGATCCCGAGTACGTAGAAATGAGGAAAATGCTTTTCAACCCGTACAAACTGTACACGTGCGGCGGAGTGGACAGCGTCATCCGAGGGGCGATGAACACGAGTTCGGGAAAATCAGACGCGTTTTTCACGCCCGAAGTGAGTACACTGCAGCACGTGAATCCACTCGTGGCCATACGTATACCTAAATGAAGCATTGAAATGGAATAGGTACGCTTAGAGTGACCTATTGCAAAGAATCAAATTACCGTATCGAAATATTCCGTATCCCATGCTCAATTGGATCACTGACAAGGAACTGTTATCATACTTTAAAATTGATGTTATTGTTTTTGTCTTAGACAATATACTATGAATAAAGCTATACTACGTATATTATACTCCTATACTGAACTGTGTTCAACATCATCCCCTCTACCTTTAAATTTCAGGTCACTTGTCACAAATACGCATGAGTGATATTAGTTGTGTGTAACTAATAAGATAGAATTTTAAATTTAAATTGATCTGATTGGCGTATGAGCACAACGCATGCGCACTTCATACAAGTGTCCTGAAATATGTTGGACACAGCTATCAGTCATAGTATATAATCTAAGGTTTTTGTATGTCTTATCTAATATGATAATATGAAAATTTAAATTGGTACCAAACAAATAAGAAAAATAATTTTATTTTTCTCAAAATGGTCACTCTTAGCGTATTCCATTTGATTGCTTCAACTCACTATACGTAACAGTATACGGTATGATGACCACTCTATATTTTCTTTACTCTATGACGTGAATAACCAGCCACATTCTCGGGTAGAAGGGAGGAAATAATATATTGTTTTCACAAACTTTCAACTCGTACCCTAGGAAAAACGTTATCCCTGAAAATTCGAGCAAAAAATTATTTTTGGATAAACAGTAATTACTACATAACTTTTAACTGCTTGGAAAAAAATCAAGCCGACCAAAATAATGGAAATCTAACTAGAGAAGAACTTTTTGGTAAAAAATAAACTTCCAAACGATTAAGAATGAAACTTTTGAGAGGTTTTGACTGAAACAAAAAAAATAGTTATTTTACTTGTAAAAAATCATTTTCATACCATTTCTCAATTTAAACGACGCTCGTGGAAAAAATGCTAGTTAATAATAATTAAATGAGAATTGAAAACGAGTTATTTTCAAATTTTTTTTTTTTTTATCCCAAACATGGTCAAATTTTTTATATCCACATTACACTATTGTTGTTAATGAATGAACAGTATTAGTTTACAGTATTTCCAGTAGGTACTATAGTGTTTATGTAATTATGACTAATAGCTAAAATTGATTTAATTAAACAGCTCGTTTTACCGTTTTCGCTCAAACTTGTAGTACCTACCTAGTTTCTAATTGATTTTTGAAATGCTTTTGAGAATTCCCAAAAACCACCTGATTCAATTGGCCTATTTAGTTGGCCATAACATGTAGGTTTTGTCGGGACTTAAAAAATTACCGACCTTTTTGGATTTCGAGAGGTGGCTAATAATATTGCGTTCCAATATGCTATGTCATATTGGTTCATACTTTATTTATCACTAGTGTATGGATTTTAAAGCGATACAAATTTTTAAAATAAAGCAATAAAGCTCAACAAATCTTCCAGAAAAGCTCTTAAAAAGCATTAAAAATTAGGTTTTTGATAAAAAAAAATGTACATATTAATTACAAAAAACGTATAATAATTCTTTATTAGTTTATTAAATGATAAATATATAAATATGCTGTACTTTTTCTTTCTCCGTTTGTCTGTAAATTAGATTTATTCTTTTTAACATACCTAATTTATCAAAATTTGTTAAAAAATAGTTACAAAATGATTAACCTACATCATCGGAGTTGCATTGGGCAATTAAATTTATTTTCAAGTTTTCAAAAAAAAAAAAATCTCTCTAAAGTGAATTAATCTTTCAAATACGTTTATTTAGAACACATTTTGAAAAAATGTAATTTACAAGCTAAAAAAAATGCCCAAAATACCACAAAAAGCTTTACAAAAACAAAAAAAAAAAGCAAAATAAAATGTCGTGAATTTTATTCTGAGTAGTATAAATCGAATTTATAGTTGACGTAGCTTCGTTTTAGAGCGATAGTAAACAAAAAAAAAAAGCAAATGCCTTCAAAATCCGCACTCTATTTATCACGTTCTCAAACATTGCTACAGGTCACTAGACATTTGTTCGAGAAAAACGTCGAAAAATCCCATGGCACGGTACAATGCGGATTGGATTTGGTCGCCTTGAACATACAGAGGGGACGAGATCACGGACTGCCGGCTTACCCCCGATGGCGACAATTGTGCGGGTTCCCCCGACCACAGAGTTTCGACGATTTGAATGGGATCGTCGAGCCGGCGACACTTGAGAGGATAACAAAATTATACAAGTAATGCGCGACAGTTCATATTATTATCTCTTGTCCTTCACAAGCCCCCTCCCCTCCACCCCCAGTACATTGGGATTTTCCCCTCGATTCTCCAATAAAAGGGAAAATTTCTCCTTCTCTTTGAAAAAAACCAAGTGTACTACAATTGTTAAAAACAAAAAACACACTAGTAAATATTAGTAAATGAGTTTTGTACAAAAACGTTATATTCTTGTTATAAAATCAGCCATATAATAAAATATAATAAATATAATAAAATAATTAAATATAATAAAATAAATATAATTTATAAAATATAATAAAATGATTCTGAGCGAAGCTTTCGTTACGTGGTTACCTGTGTTAAAAACAATATCATAACAAAAAAGAAACATTTATAATTTATTGACTATTGTGTATTACCACAATTACCATATTCAACAAATTATAATTGTCTTTTAAAGTATACCATCCAGATCCAAATTCTGCTTCAAAAAATTACCAACAGTAAACATCGATAATATTTTGCTTAACTTTTCGATCCTACTATCTTTGCTTAAAATCAACACGATATTCTCCTATTTCATATATTAGATAAAAAAATATATATATTTTGGATTAATATCTCTGGTATTTTTATGAAATGTTGGGAATGATATATAAGAAAACGAACTTTCTAAAATATAATATATTATCTCTTAAAAATACTTTTCATATTAACTTATATAATGTCTACCTTTAGTAGAAGTAGATACGTATATACCGTATATACCAGCAGCAAAAAAATTAGCAATTTAAATTTATCTTAGCAATACAAAATATTATATTTTCAAAATTTACATATTTTTTATGGATACCCTTCCCCCGGATTCACTATATAGCTGATTACCTAACGTAAGGTGTACACACGTGTATTAAGTTGTCGACATCAGAGTTACTGAATCCCAGAGTCCGTGTGAATGGAAAAAGCTGGACACACTTTGCACTTCAGGTGGGATTCTCTTGACAGGTGTATTGAATTTTAAAGAAATGATAAATCATTTCTTCAATAAAACAATTCTGAACGAGAGAAGTTAGTAATATAAAAAATAAATGAGAAAAAAAAATGTTAGAAAAATGTCCAAAATTTTTTTTCACATTTTCAAAATTTTCTTGCGCCAAAATCTTTCTTATAATATGATTTTCTATCTATGTTAAAATTTTCATATAGTTCGGATCAAAAAAAGTGATGGTTTGCGAGTCGTTTTTGTCAAATTTTGGGTAGTTTTTTCCAAAAAAAAAAAAAATTGAAGAATTAAGAAATTCAAAAAATGACCTCTTTAAAGTACCATCTAGAAACAAATCCGGTTTCAAAAAGTTACTGATCGAAACTTTTGTACAAGTGTTTCCATACGAAAAGTAGTACACAGAAAAAATAATAAACAACATTGTAAAAACACTAGCTTCTTCACTTCGTTTAGAATCTAAAAGCTCGGAAGGTGCGGTTTAGGTTAGGTTAACCTAACCGTGTACGCGCCAAATTACAACGTCATATAAACCGAGACACATTATTTGACCTTCGCGGTTCTCAAATTATAATAATATTATAATCCCGCCCGACACAAAATCGCCATTTCCCACAACAATTCCATCCCGGTTCGTTCCGCGTTATTTATTCAATATGAGTTCCAAATAATTCGGAAATTATTCGAAACTCGAGACGGGTGATGATGAGCCCAAATATTCGATCGCGTAATGAAACCTTTGTTTTCGGTCACACCCTTTGCAATAGGCGGACACTTTTGAATTCCAAAGCGAATTGAAATGTGCCCGAATAACGGACATTCCGCACGACAATATAATATGTAATGCATTAGTGTGCGTCATTCTTATTATTGCTCGTTGTCGACACTGGTCCATAGAAACAGTGATAATTCACGACGATAATCATTGTAAAACTGCTCTCTCCACGCGAAATCTAAAAAATAAAAATAAAAAGTAGGACACCATGGGTGTTCTTCGCTCCTCGGTTCAGAGGACTCTTGATGGGTGTGTTGAATTTTAAAGAAACGATAAAGCATTTCTTCAATAACCTAACGATTCTGAGTGCGAAGTATATTAATAATATGAAGAACAAGAATAGTAGTCATTTTCGACATACCCACTAAGAGTATTCTAGTAAGAGCGAAGAATACCAATAGTGTGAAGTATGTCCGGCTTTCTTGTCTATGTTTTACTTGTCTTTGCTTAAATTTGCTTTACAATTTTTTTCCCCAATAAATTAAAAAAGAAAAAAAACGATTTTACTAAAAATAAAAAAAATTGATGAAAAAAAAAAAGTGAAAGAAAAAAATTTCCAACATTTTTTATTTTTTTTACATTTTCCAAATTTTCTTGCGTCGTCAAAATATTTCTCATATCATTGTCCATCTTTGTTTAAATTTTCATAAAGTTTGCATTAAAAAAAAAAAATAGATAGTTTTCGAGTCTTTTTTGTCAAATCCTTAGCTATCTTTCGGTAGCCAATACGAGCATATAAATAACTATTTGATAGAGTTTTAGTGTATACAGATTGAAATAACAATAGACAATAAGCTAATCATAATATTAAAAGACAAATTAAGAATATCATTAAAAAATTAACAATTTCAAAACTATGGTAAAACGCCATAAGAAAGAATGAGACCAGAAAAATGAGAAACAATATTTACCAGCTTATAAATGTTAAAAGTGAGTAATAAAATTTAGTTTTAAAAACACTAATTCTCTATAAATTTTTATAATTTTCTTTTTTTCCCCATTTAAATAGACTGCAGTGTAAACACACAAGTGGTTGAATTAATTAAATTAAAAAAAGACTCACAATAAAATAAATGAGGTATTTTCAAGATGTAAAATTCCCAAAAGTTGTCAAAATATTTTATGATTTTTTTTTTTTTTTTCTGTATTACAATTTTATTGATAATTAGTGAAAATTTCAAGTTTCTAGTAACTACTGATTAGATTTACAGTTACGACTAATCTAGGTACTGAAATCAATTTCATGAAAAACTAGTATACACCATATTTCACCGTTTTCACTCAAATTTGAAGTAGTTTTTCTTTTTCTTTTATTGATGTTTGTTCAAAGTGTTGAGAATTTCGAAAAATTATTAAGTCCCGTCGTCATCTACATTCTCTACCGAAACACGTGTGCTACTCGCGTACTGTTCCGAGCACATTTTCGTTTCCAAAAAATAAATGAAAATCAATGTAAAACCGTCACCGATTCCACTCGGAATCTAGAGATATTTTTATTTCACGACAACATTTTCGCGATTCGTTTCATTTTCCCTTGTCGTACTCGACGCGCAGGGGTGGATTTAGACATTTTCCGCCCCTATGCTGAATGAAATTTGCCACCCCTATTCTAAAAAAAAAAAAAACAACAAAATATCCTTACATAAAAATACTTCTGAAAACAAATTCCAAATACGCAATTCAAATAATTTACTGTCTAAAAGTGTTCGGTTTTCCTTGAAATTGTTTCCCCGTCTACTCTAACTACACTGTAGTTGATAGAGGGTGAAAATTTCGACTCTCTAGACCAGTGGTTCTCAACCTTTTATATACGACGACACCCTAATTTAGATCCATAAAAATTGCGACACACTAAATTCAGTTATTGTATTTTCGAAAAAATAATAATTATCATCTTTGTAAATTATCACACCGATACGTGTTAAAACTTTATTTTAAAAAAGCCGGATTTACTTAGCACTATGGGTATACTTCAATCCTTGGATGGGGTACTTTTGGTGGGTGTATTGGAATTTAAAGTAACGATAAATGTATTTTTGACTCATCCAGTTTTATTATTCCACTATTAACTGAGAAAAGAAAAAAAATTGACGAGAAAAAAATATTATTACTCGTATTATTGTCTATCTGTTATCTATCTTAAAATTTTCATAACATTTGGATAAAAAAAAGTTTTAAAACCATTTTTTGTTGAATTTTATGTAGTTTCCCCCAAACTTTGGAAAAATATTGAAGATCTCGAAAAATAACCTTTCAAAAGTACCATCTAGAGGTAAATTCTGATTCTTAAAGATTCTGGTCATAATTTTAGACAAGTATTCCTATACAAACTGTGTTTACAGAAAGAAAAATAAAAATAAACATCAATGAAAAACACTAACTTCTTCGCTCTATCCAGAATTCAAAATTATAAATTTATATAGATAATGATTTTATATTTTCTTAAAAGAATTCAGTGAGATATTTGTGATATGGTGTAGTGTGAACCTTTCTTTACAGTATAAGGTTTATATAGTTTAAACTCTAAAATATAAATAAACATTTTTTTTTGCTGACACACCTAACAATAATTCGCGACACACTAGGATGCGATGATACTCCGGTTGAGAACCACTGTTTTAGACCAATAGTTTTATAGGGTTATGGCTAAATCACTAAAATCGATTTCATGAAAATTTCATTTATGCCATATTTTAAACTATAGTTTTTCCTTGTTTTCGAAAAAATATTAAGTATTTTTAATAATAAACTCTTTAAGTAGTACCACTGGGAGATAATTTCCGATCTATAAAGTTGCTATAACGACAGAGTGTTTCCATAAAATGCAAAATAAAAAAGCGGACATACTTCGCACGATGGGTGTACTTCGCACGACGGGTGGTATTCTCTTGACGGGTGTATTAAATTTTAAAGAAACGATAAATCATTTCTTCAGTAAAACGATTCTGAACGAAGGAAGTTAATA
>JAIPRM010009985.1:0-14174 GCA_025469315.1 Stegophylla sp. TES_Ste_2020 | reverse complement strand
AAAAAATTATGGTTTTCGAGTCGTTTTTGTCAAATTTTGGGTTGTTTTTTCCAAAAAAAAAAAAAAAAACATTGAAGAATTGAGAAATTCAAAAAGTGCCCTCTCTAAAGTACAATCTAGAGGCGAATCGGGTTTCAGAAAGTTATTGATCGAAACATTTGGACAAGTATTTATATACGAAAAGTTGTACACAGCGAAAAACAAAAATAAAAATCATTGTAAAAACACTAGCTTCTTCACTTCGTTCGGAATCTAAAATGTGTCTCGGTAAATACACAACGATAGTAGTAAAACGGCAATAACAAAAACACGGGTTTGACGCGTTCGTACACGCGGAAGGGAAAAAGAAATACAAGATTTCGTTTTTCAAAAAAACTCCACGTGAGTACTATTAACACGTAACATATTATACGCGAGTGCTATTGTCGTTAATGTACAACTACTACGTTACTATATTATAATACCTACTGGCACTGCTATTCTCATCAGACCCGTTTTGTTACGCACCGCCGCCGCCACGTTCAAACGTCGCGCGCGCTCCACTGTATTTGCATCGCAATATCGTAAAACTTATTTATGAAACGGGCAAATCGCTGTTTCGTTGTTTCGGCAACGATTTATCGATCCCCCGCTTTAATCGACTATGTATATATATATATATGAAATGCCTGAGTCATTCATATAATATTATACCTATACAGGGTGTCCCAGTACGATTTGAAAAATGCAAAAACTTTAATTATTATTGTTCCATTATTAATTATTTACTCAGCATTGCACAACATACATAACTAATATAAACATTTTTTTTTTTTTTTTTTAGGACTCAAATTTGAAATTTTATACAACAAATTTTTACGAAAAATTCAAAATAGCTATTTCGTAAAGCTGATTTTCAGAAAAAAATATGGTACTTAAATCTCTCATAAGGGATAATACGTAAATTCTATACGACTTTTTTAAGTTCGTGAAAAATTTAATGATTTTGTCAAATACGTCATAATAAAAGTAATGTTCTGACTTATTTTAACAATATTATTAAATTATTCGCAAATTTCAATAGAAATCTAAGAAAATTGACGGATTAACCTTTATTAGAGATTTGAACATCTATACTTTTCTAAGAATCAAATTCACATAATAAGTATATTTTGAATTTTTTCTAAAGCTGTTGTATAAAATTTCAAATTTGAAAATATGGGTCCTATATAATATTATGATATACGTTAATGATGTAGTAAAAATAATTTTCAAAAAAAAAAAAAAAAAGTTTGAAATTATTAATAGAACAATAGTTATGGCATTCGTCAGATCGAACTGGAACACCTTGTATACATAATTTACAAGTTTTACTTCCGGTCTGAATCTTCAATATTTTGTGCACGACAACGTTTTCAATGTGATCTGATCGAATCAGTTTCTGATAGGAACAAGAACGAACAGTACTTTTGTATTCGTACAATCGTCCACCGCACTGCCACATGCACAATTTAGGGGTGCCAAACAATGCTCGAAAACCCTAGATTTTGAAAATTCACTCTAAAATGATACTATTTTAAATAAGAATCATTTAAGCCCCCCCCAAAAAAAAAAAAAAAAACCTTATGATAAGTGTAAAGAATTAATATAATTTGAATTCACCTTTTGAAATTTCATAAATCAGAATAGCCCCACTATAGGACAATATAGGTTTATTTTGAAAAGATAAATTTATAATTTTTATATATTAAATCATAATAATAGTTATAATTCTTTATTAGCAGAAATAATCTTCCAATTACATTTTTTTCTTTTCAATATACTTAATATACCACTTTAAGTCGAGAAGAATATTTTGAATTTTTAAATTTATTTATTTTTCGTAAAAAATTCATATTTCATTTATTTCAATCAAGTGATATAAAAGTTGTTTTCTTAATTAAAATACGGTTTAGAACAAGAATGATTCAATCTATAGTTTCTATCGAACTGGTGTCATGGGTATATTTAGTATTCGTAAAAGTCACATTTCTTAAATTTAACAAAAAAAAAAAAATGATAACAGAAAAATAAAAATGTATTGCATGATATGTGTATGTGTTATTTACCACTGTATTAATGAGAGGTAGAATGAGAGAAGTAGAATATTTAGCTCTGTTTTATTTTGAAAAAAAAAAACGAGCAGAATCAAAAAATTGACTTAAATTGCGCCAATATGAGCACTACCGGGCAGTAAGTTTGACGTATTGCAATATAAATGCATACATATATTATATATTTATTTATACACATATATTATTTATAGACGGAAGCGTCTCATCAATATCGCCGAGAAAACGGGAAATGTTTTATCGCCACCGACGGCAGTCGTACGAGAAATAAATGTATGTTCCCCGCAATCGTGTTCGAAACGCATATTTTATCCCTTCGAATAACACAGGCGAAACGACAGCTGATAAGAGCATTACACGCGCGAGCGACTTCCGCTGCGGATATTAGAGGTATCAGATTTTTTTGTACTTTCTGAAATTATTTTGGGCAACGACATTTTATGATGGCAAATAAGTGGCGCAGGAAAGTCTACCGATGAACCGATATCTTTGTGCCCATTTTAACGTGTATTTATTTATATGGTCTAACATTGACGAGTGTTTTAGATTCTGAACGAAGTGAAGAAGCTAGTGTTTTTACAATGATGTTTATTTTATTATTATTTTCTTCCTGTATACAATTTTTCGTATGGATACGAAATGATGGATAAACATTTCAAGTTTTTGCATTTGTCAAATCGTACTGGGGGAAATGTCCATTATCGGACCTAACAGAGAAGTAATGATGATGGAGAGATTCAAAGCTGGTTGTGAAACAATAGGCGAACCGTATGACAAATATGTAATAACGGGCAGAGTACGCATTAATGAAATCAATTGTTAGAGAAGTATTCTAAACATTTCAAATTTGTTTATTTTAAGATTTTGTGTTAATAGATAGCAAATAAATCAATATTTCATCTCTTTATCATGATTATTATACGTTAGACTAATCAACTTACGTTTTGAAAATCGTTCAAAAATCATAATTAATTAATAATTTATGCATATTTGTTTTTATTAAACGAGCAATAGATTCGTCTCTGAGGAAGTAGCGTCTTATTTCGTGTTTTTTGTTATTTATAACTGATACAGGTAACCTCTAATATTTTTTATTTCTTATTTATACATTCAACTGTTATGAAATTCAAATACTGATAACGCGCAATCACATAAAGCGTACACATTCCGAACATTTTTTATGGTTTGGTGAATAATTGAAATGTACCTATCTAGTATACATGTTTTTTTTTTTTTTTGGATACCTTATTGATATTTAGAGAAATAAATAAATAAACACGCGTCATATTATATGATATAGAGCAATCAAAATTTTACTGAAAAATTAATTAACAGCAATGCTAGTATGAATTAGTCAAATGAATAGTCTGTTATGACGTAACAAACGGTTTTTTTTCTCGGCAGTTAAAATATTATACAATCGGTGTAAAGTGGTCGGAGCTAATGAAACGTTCAAACGTTATGTGTCTGAATTGCATTTTTTTTTTTTTTTGTTTTTTGTAATAAGAGCATCGCTTAATTGCTATTTTGCATTATTAACACTCAAATATTCTCACGTTTTAACGTGTACTCATTTGTTGGTTATGTTCATTTGAATTTCCTTCAATATATTTTTTATCTTTTTTTTTCAAAGGCGCATCTAAAAAAACATTTTTGGAAAGTAAGGGGTTAATATTTTTCACTAGCACATATTTCAAATGTTTTTTGAAATGCTATAAAAAAGATGTACTTCCCACCTTGGGTATTCTCCGTCGTCGAGACTCTTGTGGGTGTATTGAATTTAGAAGAAGCGATACACGATTTCTTCAATAAGACAACTCTGAGAGGAGCTTCGAGACAATTTTACTTGAAAATTATAAAGTTTGTTGTCATAACAAAAAAAATATTTTTACTCGACCTGTATTACATTACACTATAACCTAAGAAAAAAAAAATTGTTAAAAATAAGTGTTTTCAAAACGATCTTTTGTTAAAATACTTCTCATATTATTTTTTATCTACATTTTAATTTTCATTCAAAAAAAAGTTAGTATCCGAATCATTTTTGTCAAATTTTGGGAAAGTTTTGAGTAAACTACTGAAAAATAATCGAAAAATCATCTTTTAAAAGTACCGTCTAGAGGTAAAAGTAGCTGGTCAAAATTTTCGAACAAGTATTTCTACACGAAAACGTGTACACGTAATAAAATGAATAAAAATAATAAACGTCATTGTAAAAACACTAGATCTTTCACTCCACTCAGAATCTAAAACAGTAAGTAATACTTTAATTCTAAATTCGATAAAATTTCGAGGGGAAGGGGAACACCCAAGGCCGGATTAAGTGTCCATTGGGCCCCGGGGTGGAAATTTCATATGGGCCCTTTTGACAAAAAAATTTTCTTTGAAAATCCTCACGCTTCGCTTGTAAGAGAAATACATTTTTCTAACTAATTTACAAATTGAACTAAAAAATTATTATCAATGTGTATATTTTATACGTCTATAAGAGTATTAATTTGTATTATAATAAAAGTCAAGACTGCCAAATAAATATAAATAATAATGCATGATAATACAAAGTTTAGTGATAAATTTTACATTTTTTAACATGCCAACATAAAAAAAAAAAAAAAAAGGTAATATATTACTATAAAACAAAAACTTTATTATAAAATACATTTTTTTCTTGATTTACTTGAAGCCATCTCCCTCTGTACTTCATTTACGCTAAGTATAATTTAAAATCACGGTAAAATGCGATTCAGTCTAAAATTGTATGGGCCTCATTTTGATACTTGCTGCAGCCCCAGTAGGCCCCCTACACCCCGTAATCCGACTATAGGAACACCTAAAACCTTCTCCCTAGACACGCCTCCGATGTTTCTAGACTTTTCGGACAGTAATTTTCCCCGTTAAAAACGCGGTTTATTTTATTTTTAATACGTCTCTATAAATCATACGAATGCAATATTTTTATCTTTATTCCATTACTGCGGGGATAAACGTATGCCTTTGTGTTCGTATCGCGGACTCGGACGAAAACTTTAATGCGTTTAAAGAAAACTCGAAGTACTTTACCCGCGTGATAAATGTCTAGGTGGGGGTGGGGGGCGGAGGATAAACGTAATAATTTTATTTCTAGGGTATTTCGCCAAAGCCGATTTTACCTATAACCGCACCTGCAACAGCAGCAGCAGCTGTATTCGGACGGCTTTATTAAACGGTCAGCAGCTGGCACGAGTGTAACATCACTCATCCCGTAGAAAAAACAAGAGGGATTAAAACGCGGACGGGGATGAAACGTGTATAAACACAATATTGTGTTTCACATCCGAATCGATATCGATATGTGTGTAATATAACTAGCACTATAACCCGGCTTTTCCAGTGTAGTTTTTTTTTTTTTTTTTTTTTTTGTGTTACTATTACTTTTTCTTTATCAGTTTTTACATTACAGGTTGCCCCTAACCTTTTCCCCTCCCCATTCTTGTCGTTGAATTTGAAAAAAAAATATGGTAGTTTCGGCGGTAATGGCTTGAATTTAATAAAAACATACCAAATATAATGTTTAAACACTTTTTACCTTTTCCTTTCCCATTTTTAACCCTTTTTACCCCATTTAACTCGCTTAAGGGTTGAATTATGGAAAATCCTTTCTTAGTAGGTCACTTCATCATAAAACAAAACTACTGAGTACTGACCCAGTTGCATACGCAGAACTTTCCGCCATTCCGGCTAAGTGATTTTTGAAATTTTAACTCCCTTAAAATATGAATTTCGGAAAATATTTTCTTATTGGTTCTCGACATCATAAAAATAAATTACTTTCATACTCGTAGCTTCAGGCTTTCAGCGATTCTGGTTAGGTAACTTTTTATATTTTTACTCATTTTAACCCCCGTAAGTGTGGAATTTTGGAAATAATTCCTTGTTGGGTCATACGTCATGATCAAACGAATCTACTGACCAAATTTCATACTCATAGGTGTCCAATGGTTTTGAATGGACGATTTTTCCATTTTTATCCCTTTTGTCTCAATTTAAAATTCTTAGGGGTTGAATTTTAAAAAATAATTTTTTATTGTTTGCGTACATAGTGATATACCGAACTCTGATAATGGCGAAAAATTTGATACGTTAGTTTTGGCTGAGCGTTTTGATAGGTAATTGAGTAGTAATTGGATTATATATTATATTATAATAAATAGACTATGCTTTTAGGTCATTATATTTCCATGATTATTGTAATTTTGACCGTCACAATGATTTAATTGGTTTAGTTTCTATCAAATTTTTCACAAACATTATCTATAGCAACCAAATAAATAATATTTAAGAAACAAATAAATATATATACATATATTATTGATGTATCAAACTTTGAACCTTCTTTCTATCCATTCAGGAGTTGAATTTAAAAAAATCCTTTCTTAATTTGCCTAAAAAATAGTAATAAGTCAATTTTTTGAAAATTTCAAAAAATTTAATAAATTAATTCCACTGTTGGATTTATATATTATATAATATTTGTATAAAGATTACATTGGATATAAGACTCCTTGAAAATTGATTTCATTCAATGGGCGATATCGAGTTTCAAACACTTTCAACTCTATTTTTTATATCGTCTTATACACGTTAAAATAATTACATTGATCGTGATTTAATTAAAAATAATCTCAAAAGCTACTCTAGAAAATAAAAAAAAATACTCCGCGTACCGTGTTTAATGAAAACCGTGTTTTCTTTAATGAATTGAATCCGAACGGTTTGTTTTTCATATATTATAATATAATATATGCACGAGTTGAATGAAACATAAAATACGGTACAGCGATTTTTTTTTCAAAACGTCAATTAATATTGCTTTAAAACAGCGATTCATTATTCCGTGTTTTCATCGAAACTCTAATTTTCAACCCTTCGTGCGCACATCGGGTCTCAGTCTGTGTTCACATCGACTGCTAACAATCCAGTTATACGCTAAAAGGTAATAATGTGCCGTACAACAGCCTACACGCAGGACGGGAACTCAAAGGAATTTGTTTAAAACAAAAAAATACTCACTTTTCATATAACATGTCATGCATACGCGTATCCGATTCGTTAAATAACGTGTTTAGAGTTAAATAATTATCAAACAATGGGCATTCACTTTCGCCTCGTATTACACGGTCACGTGTGTAATGGACTCAATCGAACTTTGGCGATAAAAATATCACCGAATATCGAATTATTATTACCAAATATCAACATTTTTTGTAATATTTCGTTTTGAAAATCGCTCGAAAAAAATAAGAATTCAACAAAAAATGCACGCAGAGTGTGAGTTTAAACCGATTAGATATATAGATCACGATTTTTATGTGTTTTGATAAAAGTGAAGAAATTAGTTTTGTGCAAAAAAAAATTAAAATGTATAATTATTTGTTATTATTTTAATTACCGAAAAAACCATTCAAATAACGGGAAACTTAACACCTTTATAGACCTAGCTTCAGTAAAAATATTTCCAGGTACGCCACTAGATCGACTGGTATCACAATAAATTATGGATCGGTGTGATCAATGACAATGAATGAATGATTCAAAACAAAAAGAAAATTCAAAAAAGGCTTATCAGATCAATTTGGATGGTGCCGGACATCTAAATATTCGTTTCCCACATTAATACTATTTTAATTTAGGTTTATTTTATTCCAACCGAAAACCTTACGAGCACTGTTCAAAAAATATTACCTATTTAAATTCACCTTTTGATTTTGATTGATCCGATCTAGGTATACCGACGATCTGGTATCAGAAAATCGATCACACGTTTAGTACTGGTAAAAGTCGCATTTTTAAATTAAAAAAAAAATGGATTTCTTATCACTGTATTACTGAGAGGTGGGGAAATTAAAGCTGTCTGCTCTGTTTTTAGTAGGCACATTGAAACCGTGCACCTTCAAAATGTTGACCCGAATCGCGCCTATAAATTCATATAGTCCACCGGTCCTCATTGGTTCCGACGAAATTACTTTATTTTCACGAGGATCACGCGTGCGCGTATCCTTTAGGGGACCGAAGGGAGAACACCGGGGTCGTGTGGTGATCGGAGCCGTTGATTAAAACCGAACGTGGCAGAATCGATGGTTGGCGGGGGGGGTGGGGGTTGTGGACGTGGTGAAGGGACCGGCGAGTAAGACGGAAGGGCCTGTGGTCGTGGGCATGACGAGAAGGGGTAGGAAGAGTCGGTAGGACGTGTTGAAAACGCGAACGATTCGTCGCGGGACCAGTGCAGAGTATGGTGGCAGTAGTAGTGTCGGGTGGTTTGCCGGCGACGGTGGGGCAGTGAGGTGTAACAACAATAAGGAATTGAAACTTCGCGCGAATTGGTCCGCCGCCCACGCGTTATATCACAGGGTCGTGGTGGAGAGTCCGAGCGAAATGCTATGGCAAAAGTTACACGTGTAGGTTAAAATTATACGACGTGCTAGAATCGAGCGGGCGTTTGCATTTCGCACGGAAAATTTTATACACTCAGGGATCTTGGATACTTGTACTTAAGATACGTATCTAGGCGTGTGTTTGTATCCGGTATCTTTTAAAAAGTTCATGCATTTATTTTGTATCTTGTACTTAGATACATTTTTTTTTTTTTTTTTTTGTATGTATTTTGTATCTTTCCAATTATTTTTTGCGTAAAGATACAAAATAAATTTTATTGTAACTTGAAATTATTTATAGAGTACTCATTAGATGTATGGGAATATATAAAATTCAATTTTCATTTTTCGTAATAAACGTTGTGCGTGAAAAAATAATTGATAGTTCAACATTTACGTTCAATTCTTCAAAACTAATAATAATTATTATTGTGTATTAGTTCAGAGCTCCGTTCAGAATCGTTTTATTGAAGAAATGATTTATCGTTTCTTTAAAAATTCAATACACCCGTCAAGAGCATCCCATCCGACGTGCGGAGAACACCCAAACGAGCGAAGTACGCACCTTTAGTTACTATTTTTTTATTTACGGGAACTCGCGAGAACGACCTTGCCTCGACGATAGAAAGGGAATCTGCGAAAGTGTGGTAGTGGGACGACGGATGTAGAGCGAAGGGAAGGCAGGGATAGAGAAAGGGACTGACAGGTGGATTGAGTGGACCGCCGTATAGGACAAGGGTGCGGCGTGGTACAACGCGATTGCACGGTGTATACCATGTGGGGGGAGGGGGGTAATAGGTGAGGTGACCCGATGTGTAGAATCAGTGGGAGGGGGGGTATTTCGGAGTAGTTTGGTACAGCGAGCGGTATAATAGCGTCGACAACGGGTGAGTGTGTAGTCGTCTCGTAGAACGGTGAGTGTGTGTGTGTGTGTGTGTGTGTGTGTGTTTGATTGGGATGTGGGAGAGGGGAGGAGTGGTAGTTTTGGGGAGGAAATAGACCGAGCACGCGAATAGCGCGAGAAAGAGTCGGTGGCGGCGTCAGCGGTGGCAGCAACCACTGCCAACCCAAATCCGCCGCCGCCGCCGCCGCGTTATTGGCGTCATTTGTCCCCAAGGAAATAAATCGAACGGGCAATTTATCAAACGCCAACAATGCCCTTTTTCTCCGTTTTCATCACGCTGCCCCTCCTCCAGCCCGACCACCACCGTCGTCGTCCCTTCCCCTCCACCACCGCTCTTTCCGTCGTGTCCGGGTCTCACACGCGCCACCTCGTTCAACTCTCTCTCATTCTCATACACTTCTCGAGCTCCGTTTGTCTACTCCAGTTTTCTATTACTAGGCGTCGCACCTCCCACCCCCTCCCACCGCTCAATGACTACTTATTATATACCGTCACAACTGTAATTTTGGATTTTATTTTATTATTTCCTGTCGTACCGACTTTGGCTCGGTCAGGGAGGTGGGCTGATCGATTATAAAAACTGCCCCCTATCCCAAAATGATTTCGTAGCGTTTCAAAAAAAAAAAAAAAAACTACAATACAAGTAAAAAACTTTAAACTTTCCCCCTAAATATTATTTACTGAATATGCCACTGCATATACAGTTTGAAGTTAGAGCCTAAATTAGTAGTAGGCCTGTATAGAAAGTAGCAACATGGAATGTCTTGTTTCAATTACATAAAATTCCAAAATGAATAATTTCATCAATGTTTTGGAATTTTCAAAACATTTATTATTGACTCCCCAAAAAATTTAATTCTGTTTCCAAAGTTTTTAAGTCGAACTCTGTTGTCTAAAGTGCAACTAGACAGAACTAAGCCCAATGTCGATTACAATGAAGAGCCCTTATTTCAAACGTCAATATTGTATAAATTGTTTTTATATATTTCTCAATAATCCTTGTTAACTAAATTCGGAGTCAATAAATCTATTCGTTACAAATGAGATAATTTTACCGAATTTCCAATAATACTACCCTGTAATCAAAAGAAACTGAAAATGTCAAAGTTTTTCGAAAACAAACTTTATTCATCCACAACAATAATTTTTACTAATATTATCTTGTGATCTTATAAAATCATAATTTCGTTAAATGTTTCAAATTATTTTAACAACTTTTTTTTATTTCAGTATATATATTTATAAATTATTGTCTAACTTTTCTCAGATACTATTAATGAATTCAATGATTATTATTGTTTTAAAATGCCTGATTAAAATTCATCATCGTTTTGCGATTAAGGGCGTAATGCGATTAGTGACTTTCACTTAGTTTCGCTACCCAAAAGCAGCCTTCGTGCCAATGTAGAAATTTTATTTTATTACAACAAACAAGTATAGGGTCATTTTCTCAAAAAATTTTACTCCACACATTTATTTAAATTTCATGATTTTTAAACCGACGATAGCGTTTTAATCGCAACCGTATACTTGCATAGAAGTAACGGCGGGGTGCGATGCGAAAATTGTCTGGTCGAACCGGGTATTTTTCTCGAAAAAGTCAACTGTACAATTATGATTTTATTCAAAATCCTTAATGCGTCTTCTTTAAGAGTCCTTTAGGGATGCCTAATATATATATATATATATAGCTACACGTACGCACGCTTCGAAAAATTTCAAAAGTAACTTTGAAACCCCCAAAGGTATTATGTACTTTATTTATGACACCAAGAGGTATAAATGGAAAAATATATTTTCATATTAATGCCGTTATAAATATGAAGGTTTTTCGGTTAACGTTTAAACAAATTATAGAACGCCCGTTTAAATACTAAAAAAAATTATAATAATCCTTTCATAAAATATTACGGAATCAATATATAAGTTGCAATTTGATGAGTATTGATTATTGGTGTCTAAATTTATACATTAGAAAAAAAAAAAAAAAATTTGTATTTCGCAAAAAAGAAAGATACGTATTTTGAGAAACATTATTTATATAGAAATTATAAATTCGAATCATATTCTGCCGACTGTCATATTACATTCTATTGTCTATGACATGAGTGTCGAGTCAAATTTTGTCTCGACTCGTCTCAGAAGAAAGTTTTTTTATTTTATTTTGTAGACAATTTTAGCTTCCCGTTTTTACAATATCTTTCGAAATTACTTCACAGTAATAAATAAATATTTTAGAATAATGAAATCGATAAGTAATCATTCCTTGAATTTTGTAACAATGACAACAGTGGTCTAAAATCAACCTCAAATTACATTATAATAATAATATATAAAATGAAATAAAATTTATTTATGATATTTATTAAAACGGCAACATTAATGAATTATTAATAATCTGGAGAGATAAGTAATAAGAGCGAGTGATTGAAGGAAAAGTTTCACTCTAGCAGAGCTAAATCTAAAAGTAAATAGCCGAACAACCTTTTCACAAGCGGTACGCTTTGCTGATCAAATGCGATACTCATAGTGAGCGAGTTCAATTTTAAAGAAACTATAAATAATTTCTTCGATGATATGATTATGAGCGGATCGCCAAGAATCATAATGTAATATCAGAAAAATCCATTTCATTATTCGTGAAAACGATAAATTTTGCCATGTTTTGAAATTTAAAGATTTTTTTTTTTTTTAAAATTAAAAATCGAATAAATGAAACGATATATATTAGGTACTTTTTTTAAAAATTTAAATGTGATATAGATTTTTCTTGCTTTTGAATTTAAAAAACACTTTTAAAAGTATGCGCACTGCCTGTACCGAAAACCTACTCGACACAAAATGATCCGAGCACTATATCGAGTAAAAAGTAGAAACGAGTGTTTTCAAAAAAAAAAAAAAAAAAAAAGAAATGTATATATATATATATATATATACTTAATAAAACTTTTCGTTTCACTCAGAATCTAATATATCAAAACAAATGTTTTACACTTGAACGAAGTCGAGTTATTCAGTTACTACGCACGATCGCTAATTGAATACTACAAAGTTATTTTGTAAGATATTAAAAAAAAAATAAATAATAAAAATTATAATAATAAAAAGTTCCATGTAACAACTCAGTATGCTAACATGTAATATATGTGTATGTATGTGTATATAATATGGTCTACCGCACAAAAATTTTCGACTTAATCAATCCATTGACCGCTAAAATTTTTGAGATTAGCCGTTATCAAAAAAATAAAAAATAAAAACCCGGGCATACTTCGCACGATGGGTGTTCTTCGCACGACGGGTGAGATTCTCTTTGCGAATGTATTGAATTTTAAAGAAACGATAAATCATTTCTTCAATAAAACGATTCTGAACGAAGGAAGTTAATAATATAAAGAATAAATGAGAAAAAAAATTTCCAAAAATTTTTTTTCACATTTTCAAAATTTTCTTGAGCCAAAATTGTTCATATATAATTGTCTATCTATCTTTAAATTTTAATATAGTTCGGATCAAAAAAATGATGGTTTCCGAATCGTTTTTGTCAAATTTTGGGTAGTTTTTTCAAAAAAAAAATTGAAGAACTGAAAAATTTGAAAAATGACCTCTCTGAAGTACCATCTAGAGGAAAATCCGGTTTCAAAAAGTTACTGATCGAAACTTTTGGACAAGTATTTCCATACGAAAAGTTGTACACAGAAAAAAAAAATTAACATCTTTGTAAAAACACCTAGCTTCTTCACTTCGTTTAGAATCTAATACGCCGCGATCGGCATACGGTTTTTGTATTATAACGAAATAATTTCGGAAAAATTAAATCGTCGCCCGATGGTAATTAATTTGCAGAGGTCGTGCGCTGCGCGTGAAGTAATTGAAGTTACACGACTACTGCAGTGCTGCCCAGACTTGAAAAATTGTGATAGACAGAGTGACAGATGTTTTCCAAAGACGGTAATGCAAGTGTGTGTGAGTGTGTGTGTGTGTGTATATATATATAGTTGCGTGTGTGTGTGTGTGTCTACTGGTAATCTGTCTGTGACACGACGGCGGCGGATACGTCTGCTGTACTTCTGCCGAAGTGGTGAACGTTTCAGTGAGTTAATTAAACACACACACACACTCGTGATGATATCATAAAATAATATTATACCGAAATTTCCCCCTACCACCCCCCCCCGAAATCGCAAAAGTATAATATTAATATTATTATTGCTGTAGCAGGCGGAAACGTGAAAACATAAAATATACATTATCGCGTGTCTATTTGCCAGCGTTCGAGTACTTGCACGTTCTGTTTTTTTTTTGTTTTTGTATATATATATATATATTTTTTTTTTTTATTACAAACACATAACGTATTCGCACTAAATATTACCGTTGGTGGCGTCGAATGTGTTATTATTATTTTTCTTTTACTGTCGTAACGTTTTCAACGAACGGGTATATTCGTATGCGCGAAAATCCGCGAAGCTTTTGACAAAAAAACGTAAATACAATATATTATGTGTATTCGCGTAAATATATAATAATAACTCTTCGAGTGCGAGACGCGTATGTTTGATGCAAAACTGGCGTATATAGTTGCGCTGCGATGATTGGGTTGAAGGGTTGAGAAGGTTGAGAAGGGTTGGTGGTTTAAACGACAAAAAAAAAAAGCCGGACATACTTCGCACGATGGGTGTACTTCGCACGACGGGTGGTATTCTCTTGACGGGCGTATTAAATTTTAAAGAAACGATAAATCATTTCTTCAGTAAAACGATACTGAAC
>JAIPRM010009984.1:0-14174 GCA_025469315.1 Stegophylla sp. TES_Ste_2020 | reverse complement strand
GAATTGAGAAATTCAAAAAATGACCTCTCTAAAGTTCAATCTAGAGGCGAATCCGGTTTCAAAAAGTTATTGATCGAAACTTTTGGACAAGTATTTCTATACGAAAAAGTGTTAACAGAAAAAAAAATAAAAAAAATAAAAAAAAAAATAAACATCATTGTAAAAACACTAGCTTCTTCACTTTGTTCAGAATCTAAAATATTAAATATAAGTACATCATTTTTTGTAGTCGATGTTGCAGGTTGAACACCAAACCAATACATGTAAAAATACATTTTTCATTTTAAATTTATATTTAAATACATACGCATAATGTATACATCACGTATGTGCATTATGCAAATATGTCAAAACATTAAATATTCGTGCATATAAAAATGTAATCTTGACTCATAATATTGTTGAAATTCCTCCCCTATGGCGAAAGCAGTGTCCGAGATGAATTCGCATCTGCTAATCGCGTTCATATACTACGCCGTGGAGCGGAGTAAGTCTGGCCTGTTCCGCCCCCCCCCACCCCATCCGTTTCTTTTTTATTCGCTCCGTACGACGAACATGACTCGACAATAGGCAGAGGTGAAGGGATGCTAATTTTGCATTTGTACATTTTTTTTACGACTGCGGCGCTACTACACGGAAAAGGACCGTGGGGGGGGGCATCAGTGCGTGGGACGCCGGTGACTATGGGGTGGCGGAGGGCGAAGAGAAAATACGGAGAGAAAAAATAAATTACGGTGAAAATTCTCATTGGGTTATGGAAAAATAAAAAAAATACACTGCTGCGCGTCTTCATCGGAGAGCTCCAGTGTTTTCCGGATTCAAATTTATTTCGCTCGCACATTTTTTCGCTTTGTATAATATTATTATTATTATTATTATTATTATACGCATATTATTATTATTATTATTATTATTGTAGTTGTTGTTGTCGTTATATACGCGGTGGCGGCGGCGCGTTATACATGTTAACGTGTCAACCTCGATAACAAATCGTCGACAATAACAAGTTTTCCGCGTCCCGGATAAAAATAATAAAATATTCTCCTCGTTTCGTGCGCGAGACGAATATTATCATCACGCCGAGTCCCCCCCCCTTCCCCCTGGTCCACGGTGTGTGCTCGTGGAAAAAAACGACGACGGACGTGCGAATTAAACGCGTCTCGGATGATAAGTCCAGAGGCGTAGGTATATAATATTTTGAATGGGAGGGGGGGGGGAGGTTCAAAAGTAAAATTTTTGACTGAAAGCATGACGGCTACCAAATAAGAATTTTAAAAATATTATGCAATATTAAAATTATGCTAAATAAAAGTAATTTTGCGAAATTCTAACAGTTTTTTTCTCCAAGCAAAAAAAAAAAAGAAATTAGCAAAAATTTTAAAAACTTATGTAATAAAAAACGTTTTAAAAATAAAGGCGCCAGAAACTCAAATGTTCACTAGTAAAATACATAGTATTTTTTAGAAAAATCTGAAAATATCTTGTTTGTAGACATTTTTATTTCTAATACAAACTGAAATTCCTATAGAATATATTTTTAAGACGGGGGGAAAAAAAAAATGTGAAGCAAGTGATTATATCACGCGGTATTAAACGTTTATATTTACAAATGAATCTTTAATGTTTGATATTAAAATTAAAATTTAAAGTACGTTTTTTGCAAACAAAGAAGTGTGTTATAAATATTTTATAAACAAGCAAATTTTATCTCGTGAAAATAGTGAATTTTTTCGATTAAGAGTTTATCAACGGGAGTCAAATCAAGTCCCAATTACAGAAATAAATATGGAATAAATTGGAATGCTAAAAAGTGAAAGAAAACATTTTTAGACTCCTCCGAGTGGTTGAAATATCGAGTATCCTGTCGGAGGAGTGAAGAATACCCATGGCGCGAGGTACGTCCAGAGTTTTTCGATACGAATACGACTTATGCATTTGATTGGAACATTTAAAAAGTT
This sequence comes from Stegophylla sp. TES_Ste_2020, assembly GCA_025469315.1. Lineage (NCBI taxonomy): Eukaryota > Metazoa > Arthropoda > Insecta > Hemiptera > Aphididae > Stegophylla > Stegophylla sp. TES_Ste_2020. The sequence continues at coordinate 12,216 of JAIPRM010009984.1, read as the reverse complement.
TTTCAAAACTTTTTTGTTACGAGTTTTTACAACACCCTCGCTTCCGAATGTTAATGCGTTTTCCAAATTGTTAATGAAAACTCGTGTAATATGTGTTTCTGTAGCGCGTTTCTACCACTCATAATTTTTTTTATACAAATGGCTTCAATTTCGTATCATTTGAATCGCATTGCTGACAAGACGTTATGGCCTGATATTATGGATCGTCACGGTTTTTAGATAAATAATTATTACAACAAAGACAAATACACTCTGATCGAGATCTGGGTACAGATTATTATCTATAGATCTTGTACACAGGTGAGACGAACCATGCTGTACACTTCTTATTTAAGTCACGCAATTCTCAAAAACGTAAACACACCCAAATCTGACCTCAGATCAGTGTTGTCACTGACGGCGAAAAAAAATCTTTACAAGAAATAATTGTTTTCAACTAGTTGTCGACGATTTTAACAATTTTGTTTGTTATGATGTTGTCGTACTCTAGACCAGTGTTTCCCAAAGTGGGCGTTATCGTCTCCTTGGGAACGGTAGAACTACCCGAGGGAGGCAATTGAAGTTACAAACTCGATTCGGGGGACATTGTGAAAGCTGGTTGTGACTGTTTCAATGTGAATTTCTTTTTAGCAATATCACTACGTATATCAATACGGTAATGGGTAATTTAATTCATTTGTCATTACCCATTTTACACACTTATAAATAGGCACTCATACTTAATAATGAATATACATTTTATACAATTTATCATATTTTATCTGTCAGAAATTATCCGTAATGATGCTGATTAGCTTTGTTTGGCCACACGTTGTGTAGTTGTCATATAGACTAAAAAAAGGTAATTAAAAAAAAAAAAGTGTGTACTTCGCACGTAGAGTGGGATTCTCTCGACGGGTGTATTGAATTTTAAAGAAACGATATATCATTTCTTCAATAAAACGATTCTGAACGAAGGAAGTTAATATAATATAAAAAAAATTCGGAGTGACGGGCTGGAATTGAACTCCGGTACTGTCGTGTGATAAGCCGATTCCGTTACCATTACATCACAATAAATTACTTGACCTTGTAGGTGAAATAGTAGGTATTTAGTATAATGACCAAAAATATTGAATTTTCAAAATAAAATAAAATAGTTTGAAAACTATTGTTGCAAGTGGAATTTAATCTACACCATCTTATTCAACGTTAAAAAATATAATATGGCGAAAAAACATTACCTACAATCCATTTAGGTGTTAATTAGAAATATTATATTAATTTGTCCGTACTTTTTCCGATTTTTTTTTCAATCAAATCCTTTTAAAATGTTTAATTATTCGTTGGTAAGAAATTTTATTGCGTCAAAATATTTGCAATGAAATTTTTTATCTGGACACCAAATTTCAAAACAATCGGTTAAGCCAATTTTCTTATATGTACGTTAAAGTGCGTAATTTTAAGTAAAATTAACGAATTTCGTCGAAATTCTAACTTCAAACGGGTATAAAAAATAAAGTTGACTAACGATTTTCGAGATTTTTTCAGGTCAATTAGGCATATATGTCAGTGAGATCATATTAAATTTTCAAATCTTAATATCAATATCAAAAAATTTTATTACATAAAAACTAACAAAGAATGGAAAATTTCCGAAATTTTCAAAATGTTGTATTCAACTCAAAATCGATCAAATCTTTTTAAAAAATTTATGAAATATTCTCGTAGCTATTTTTAGTGGTTGGTGAAAATTTCAAGTCCCTAGCTGCATTATTTTAGAAGTTATGTCAAAAAGTAATTTTCAATATTACGGAAATTTCGATAATTGCATATTTTGTCGTTTTTCGGCAATTTTTCGACAGTTTTTCCCCGTTTTAGGAAAAAGTAGTGAGAAATTGGAAAAATGACCTCTCTAAAGTACCGTGTTTGGGTTCGATTTTGGATTTATAAAATTACTGATCGGAACATTTGGACAAGTATTTCTATACGAAAATGTGTTCACAGAGGAAGAAAAAAAAATAAACATAGTAAAAACACCGCTTCTTCACTTCGTTCAGAATCTAAAAAAGTGCACCGTCAGCAAACTGCTGGTTCGTGTAGTTTGTGTGCAAAATAATAAGCGCTTTACCGGGAAACAACGACGCGCGCGCGTTATAAATATTAAAATAATTTAATTTACCGACGCGTACGCGATATTAACCGTCGTTTTGGAAATTTCAGCTGACGGAGAAACGAAATTTCGAGTTCGGAGTGTTCAAAAAAGATCAAACGATTTCCCGGACACTCGACGCGGTGAATTTATTACAATATTATTTTATATATAGGCGTAACGCGTCTGTCGATAAATACAATACGCTGTTATGTATTTTCGGAAACGCGAAAATACGCTCTTATATTATTATTATTATTATTTTTTTTTTATGCGCGAGACCGCGTGTATAAATTGAAATTTCCAGTTCGGACCAAGCGCTACTACCCCACCGGCGAAACGAGAATTCGGTAAAAAAGAAGATCCATTCGGTAAAGGTATACATTTGTGCGTGGAATACGATATCCCTATTAAGACTCTTTAAAATAACTATGATTAATACAAAAAGTAATGTTAAGTTTATGATAAAAACTAATTTTGTAAACATAATTATAATATTTTATCAATTGCATTATTTTTCGACATTTCTTTTATATCTATTTTATTTATTGTTCTTATTATTATTATTATTATTAAGTTATTTGAAAATAAAGATAAATTAATCTGTTATTATTATCTTTATTTGTTTAATATTACCTCTAAAATAAAAGAACTGTTGTCTCCTCCACAAGTCTATAGGCTCTCGGAGAGAATCATTTATCATTTTTGTATAATCTATATAGATTTAAATTTTATTCGTATAATTTCCTTACAATTGAAAAATGAATAAAATATTATTATTATTATATTATTATTTAACCCTAACTCGTTACGAACTCATCTCATCCCCAGAACGACGCTTCGTTTTCTATTCGGTCAACGAAAAACACTTGTTTATACGTATATTATGCATAATTTTTGGAAATTTTTATGAAATTCTCTCCTATATATATATATATATATATATAATACGTCGTAGCGATTTTCTAAAAATCCAAAATAATTCGCCAAGCGTTTCATCCTCCGAATCCCCTTTTTTCTTTTTCATGTAGTAATTGTATATTTTAATAACATCCGTCGACTTTTATTCGAATAACTCGAAAAATTTCATTTTGATATTCGCCATATACCATAATTATTTACTCAATAATAGAGTTCTCTTAAATTGAAATATTTCGAAATTGGAAATTTCACTCTTAATGAAATATTTCAATGAAATTATGTAATATATATATTCTGATATAATATGTGAATGACATAATTATTTAGTACTGAGAAGTGGAACTTTATCAACCAGTTGATTATAGCAGTAAATTTATGAATTTCCTGATAAAAAATTTATATTTTGACTATAATGTCAATTGTCTATAGTACCTTAGATCCCGCAAAAAATTATATGTTATAAAAAATGACTTAATACAGTTCTTATACAATTAATCCGAAGGTATGAATAATTTTATTTTAATGATTTTTACATAATTAATTTGTAGGTAATTAAAATACCAACTAATAAAATTTGTTAGTCAATTTAATTACATCAATATTATTGTATTTGTGTAGCAATGATAAAATATATTCCTTGGAATTTAGATCATGTTTAGAAAACATTAATGAAAGAGAAATTTCATCGTAATGTGAATTTTTAGAAAATAACAATTCACAAATGCAAGTCTTGATAAAAATTAACTGATACAAATTTATATAATTCGGTCTAGGCTGTCATAAGGTTATCACGTCATACATTTCGGAGCTTTAAAATAAGCATAAAATTGTTAAAAATTAAAAGCTTTTACAAAAATTATCAACAAACAAAAAACCATGGACACTCTATTCATTAGTAAATAATAAATCATTTATTTATTTCAATTTTCATGCAATAGAAATACTTCTAATTTCTATTCATATGTTTATTGCTCTCTCAACTTGATTGTATACAAGTAGAACTAGATAATGTAATCTTTTATACATATAAAAATAATTTTGAAATTTCATTTTTTACCAAAAATTAATTATTTCATGAAAGGTTCGTTAATGTTAAAAGCCTGATATACATTATAGAGGGTATCCCCGGTGGCGTAGCGTGGGGGGTGCGGGAGGGGCGCTCCGCCCCGGGCGGCACTTTTTGAGGGCAGCATTTTTTAGGAGGAATGTAAAATAAAGTTGTTTCACCTCAGTGCTAATTTACAAAGCAGCGAGTAAAAAAAAAAAAAGTGTATATTTCGCTTGTCGGGTGTTCTTCACACCTCGGGTGGGATACTCTTGATGTTTTTTTTTTTACAGTTCGATTGAATATTTTAAAGAACCATTTTTAGTAATTGGCGAAAGTTTCAAGTTTCTAGCCTCATTATTTTTGAATTTATGTTAAAAAGCAGTTTTCAATTTTACGGAAATTCCGGTAATTGAATATTTTGCCAATTTTTCGACAGATTTTCCACGTTTTTGGAAAAAGTATTGAGAAATTGGAAAAATGACCTCTCTAAAGTACTATCTGGGTGTGTTTCGGGATCTATAAAGATACTGATCGAAACTTTTGGACAAGTATTTCTATACGAAAAAGTGTTTCCAGAAAGAGAGAGAAAAAATTTAAAAAAATGAATAAACATCAATATATAAAATCATGAGCTACTTCACTCCGTGCAGAATCTAAAACGTCTTTTGAAATTTAAGCATTGAAGCAGAGAGCAAAAAAGCAAAAAAAAAGTAAATTTTTGCTTAAAAAGAGAGGAGGGCGGCAAATCTGATCTCCGCCCCGGGTGGCTAAATTACACGCTACGCCACTGACTAGCGGTTAATATGTTAATAAAGAAAACATATTAATATAATGTAAAATAACTAAATATTTAATATTAGCCTAAATCAGCTAGTCCTAAAAGACATAATTTCTATTGTAGAATTGTTCATATTTTTTACAAATATATAAATACATACAAATCTACACCCTACTGATAATAATACATCGATATTGTCCTGCGATTATTATCCTTATTGTTATTTTTCGTTTATAAAATTTATTTCGTTATTCAGAGAGAAGCGATCAACTTTGCAATGTATTCGTGCAATTGGACAGTGATGAATTTAAAGTTCAAAAAATTATTATTAACGTCAATGCGCATGACCGAGGTTAACGGATTGGTACTGAGATATTCACCGCGAAAAGTCATCGACATCCAATTATTCGCCGACGTATACATATTTACTTCCGTTTATTTATTTTAACGACTCGTGTCGTCGTTGTTCATTGCACTGATAATATTCGATTTGTTGTTGTTTCAGGTAATGATCACGTCGCACAACGTCGTCTCCATCATGGTGAAATTGGTGAAAACCATGGGCGTAAGCTCCAACGTGGCAGAATAATATCGAGAATGTAGTGTGAACCGTATTAATCGTTGTATTTTGTGTTTGTGTGTGGAAATTACGATAAAAATGTAAGAGTAGAAAAAAAAAAATGCACTGTCTGGTGAAATTCGAATTCGTCTCCGAGTGGGTGAAAAGTGTGCTATTTCGGTGGTGTGTACACGATATTTCGCCCGGAACGAAATGAGTTCCTTTCCGCACGAATCACACACACACACACACACACACACACTTTTTATTGTATGCTATCGCAGTAGGAATTTTTTTCGGGGTGGGCTGATCAGTTGAATACATTAGTGAAATAATTAGAATTAATTTTACAGGAGCTTACATGTTTATTTGATTGATTTAGTCGTCCGAAGGATTAACAATTAACATGCTTAAATATGTCAACCTTCGGAAATTTTCAAAAAATATTATGAGGGGAGGATTTGAGTGATTTTTTTTTAAGGGTAGCTGAACATATTCTAAGACCTCGTTAATTGCGCCTATGGTTCGAGATACTAGTGAAGGATACAAGGACAATCGCCTTCCCCCTCCCCGTTCTCAAAAATTGATTTTCTTTCTAAAGGAAATGATAAAAATATATAACCCCCCCTTTTTTTTTATATCTGTCTTGTCTTCATCATACATTTTTTATCCCTTCTGATCTTCTGATCTTATCACTTATTACTTTTTTCAACAACTACCCAGCTACCAAACCATATCCCATATTTTATATTATTTATAACTAAATAGATAATAATTTAAGATTTCTTGAATTTTCGATGGGGGCTTCAGCCCCTCAGCCACCCCCTGGCTACATCCCTGCCTGCCGGTATAATATGAAAACACGGAAGAAACCGATCTACCCCCCCCACATCCATTCGTCAAATTAGACAAAAATCAAAACGTATTTGTATAGATACAAGGGATGGAGTGGCATGCGTGTCCGATCGAAAAATTTGTTGAAACATACGAGAAGTTCGAAGATGATTAGAAAAAATAAAAATAGAATTTCATCAGAAAACATTTGTATTTATTTATTTGAAACTTATATACTACATGGCGAATAAAATTAAGTATACAAAATAACTATCGATTTTTATAAACAATAATTTAATAAAACAAACAGAAGACAATACTGCGAGTACAATATTTCCATTTTCATTGACACCTTCTACGAGATTAAAATTTTAGACCGGTTAAAATTAGTTAAGTTGCATTCTATAAGTAGACAAGACAATAAAGTCAAAATCTACGAAAAAATTCAGTTGTTTATTGACACGCACGCGTGAGGTAAGAAAAATTTTCCAACACTGGCGTAGGTTATATTGAAAATAATTATTACACTCTGGAGTGCACCTGACTGCAAATTTGTTAATATTTTCGTAGATAAACTGTAGAAAAGTTGATCCCTTTGATAAAATTAGGTATAATTATGTATGCACTGTTATTGTACACAAATTACATTATAATATTTAAATGATAGCTTGAAACCGGTTATGGGTTTTAAAATGATTCGGTTTCGATCACTGGTTTTTGAAAATGTTATTCTCGATTGTGGTTAAATCCTTTTTTTTTTTTTTTTGAAATAGTACTTATTATTTTTTTAATATCACAATGATATGTGAAAAATCTCAATAAAAACCAGAACAGAATTGTTTCGGTTTTGGTTCTCAAAACCGGTTTTATTAACTCATGTTTTTTGGTTTCTGCAGTAGAAAATAAGAAAACTATTTTCTCAAAAACCTGCTCCCAACGCTAATGTTAAAATGAATTTTGAATTATTTGTTAAAAAGCCTAAAAAATTATAGAATTTAATAAAATCCTGTTGAGTAAATACGGTTAGAACTTAGTAATAATATATAATTCGACGTGTATAATAATATTATTCTACATACATTGAATTATCTATTTAGTTATTATTATTTCGTATGGCGTCAATGAGCAACATCAACAACATTTAGGATATTAATATATATATATAACACCTACATAATTAAAATTAAAATTAATATTAAAAGATGGTCAGCAGTGATAAAACTAAAAAAAAAAAAAAATTTAGTGTGATTATGCAAATCATTTGGAATCAACTAGTGAATCTCTACAAAATGTTGAAGTTAAAATAATTTAATAAACTTCACTAAACTTTATCCTCAAAACGTGTATATAATATCTGAGAGTATTTCACGTTAATGTAGTATAGAAGAATCGTGAGACTTACTACAAAACATTTCTCTATGATAATAATCCATATAGCAGGAATAAATCGTACACGACATACTTAGGTATACAGTGACACAGAGGCGGATCCAGGACTTGAATTTTTGGAAATGTGATGATTAGACAATAACAGATCGAATATAAGTCAAGTTTAATTATTTGTTTTTTTGTTTTTTTTTTTTAATTCTATAATTTATAAAAAGGTCCTCATCGACATGCGATGCACTCGAAGCGCAGTAGAGTGTTAATTATTCGCACTGATTAGGATCGACTGTGGTGCGGATAAAAACGGTGTCTGCTGCTCGGATAACCAGAGGATAATAATATTATGCAATCAAACGTTCTAATGATCGTATAAAATGGGTTATGAATGTTATGATAATTAAATCTGGTTACGTAGCAACGGGAGGATATTTTAGGGAAATTTCGGTACGTTCAGAATACAGAATGCTGTGTTTTGAAGAACAACAACTTTGCATAGCACACACGATTATTCTTAAAAACGCGTCGCACATAGATATTTAAAAAATAGATTAATATTTTTTCGGTAATTTCACAAAAGGACATCTCTATATAATTTACCATTCCTCATCCGAATTCTCTACCTGAAATATGTCCTATACGTACTGATCCGAGCATTTTTCGAGTTGAAAAAGTGTTTATTTAATAATAGTAATACGAAGAAGATGACGGAAAAAAGGAAGAAACAAACATTACTGTAAATGTACTGGTTTTTTCGCACTTTGAATCTAAAATAAAACAAGTACATGTAATATTTGATTTGTATATATATATATATATATATTTGAAAATTTTATTATCTAATTCTAATATCTACCTATATTCGAATTTCAATAAAGTTTGGATTAAAAAAAAAAAAGTTTTTAATACATTTCTGTCAAATTTTCGGTAATTTTCCCAAACTTTGGAAAAACTATTGAAAATTTCTAAAAATTATATTTCAAAAGTACCATCTGCAGGCAAATTCTGTTTCAAAAAGTTGCTGATTGCAACTATTGAACAATTATTTCCATAAAAAACTGAAATAAAAATAAAATAAAACGTCATTATAAAAACACTAACTTCTTCGCTCCACTCAGAACTTAAAAATAGCATTTGATGTTTACTGTCGAAACTATACTGATCGCCACTGCACTGGTGTGAAATTAAATACGGTGTAAATGTGAGATACGCTAATAAACAGATATATCATCTATATCACCTGGCACCTATCGCCCCCCTCCCCCTCGTCGTGTGTTAACCTACATAATATTATAATAATTATTATACATTACACGTGTGTTGTTTCAATACATATGAACATTAATTCGCATAAATTATCGAAAAGCCACCGGCGAACCAGTTGTCACAATAAACGGTTAAGTGATTACTTGGCGGACAGATACACACAATATGTCTGTTCGTTTGACATCGGCGTTTCAAAATTTAAATATCGCAAACACACTAATTGTTCAAACGCAAACAAGAAGAGGTAATTATCGTTAATATTATGATATTTGTGTGTAGGTACGGAGAAAAGCGATACGCATCGGCGGGTAATATGTTTCTGGTTTCGTTTTGTTTTGGTTTTACATTTTCGTTCATTTTCTGTACGCACATCTTGTCTCGCGTGCTTACCAAAATGTGTAGCAACGTTTATTATCACTAAATTTACAGCGGAAACTCTCAAAACAACCGACATGAGGAGACAATGTATTTTCACTCTCGTTTTTTTCTCGCTGTTCGCCGGACAACTAGTGCTCGGAGTGAGTCAAACATTTTTACCTCCTACTTGGCGAGCAAAAATTAATTTTATATAAAAATCAATTACATTTCTATGTTTAGAGTATATTCCCGAGTACGAAACAAAGTAATCCGAATCCGATCCTGAGTCCTGCGGTCGAACACCAAGAAGTAACGCCAAGTGATGTAATCTAATGTCTAATCCTTATTATATTTTTTTCTCCTGTACCATAGGTCTGGTGTTAATCACTAGTATGTTTTTTAAGGACGAATTTCCATCAGAAAACGCAGCCAATCTCATGCATGTAATCGTGCCCGCAGAAGCTAAGGCTTATGGCAATGGCTTTCCGACGGAATGATTCAAGGATGAAGATTCGAAGAGTGGTCACAAACCTTCAGAAATGTTCGCCGAAAAATATTGAAATAAATTTACATTATAGCGAGTTTATAAAATGTTATATCATAATTATTATTTTGAAGATGGTTTTTAGTTTCTAATTCTGAATTATTTTCTGTGAGAACTTTTGACTTGTCTGGGATGTCATGATTGATTGATGTCTCGAATCCAGACAGACAATTTATCACGGGAAATAATGCAAAATTATAAATTTTTAATTCATCGTTTATTTTTATGCGTACTTGTGTTCGTGTATCATAACATATAGTTTATATTACATTTTGAGTTCATAATATCAAAAAACTTTAAATCGCATTGGAAATAAGCTATCAAAAAACGAGATTTTTCCGAAATTTGATATTTATTTAAATGGTGGTTAAATTTTTTGAAAAAAATAACATTAGATCTATTTGTTTTGAGGTAACGACTAAATTATCGGTTGATCATAAACTGCGCCCAAGGTACAAGTAACACAAAATCACACTTATAAAATGTGCTCAATGCCTTTTGTTAATTTTACGCTGATTAATTGACATGTGGTTAAATGACAAATCGTATAAGAAATACAATTTTATAAAATTTAAAAATAATCTGAAATGTTTTACTTTTAATATATTACTTTTAAGTTATTAAACATGAACCAATAATAGAATAGAATATCACATTGTTTTCAATATGTTGTACAATATAATGTTAATTTAAACTATAAAGTAATTAGATACTAACAATTCCTAACTACCCTGACAGATCATATGACCCGTTTAATTAAATTTAAGGACGAAAATAGCCAATATATAGGTTGTTAATTCTCGTTACATTTATTAAATGAGTCTATAGAGAGCTACATAAATCCATTTCATTTTAAATTTCATTCATATTTAAATTAGGTATGTAAACCAAAACGTTCTATAGTTTCTTAAGTTGATAATAATTTTAATACCGGTCTATTCATTTAAATATATTTGAAACTCAAAATTCGCATTCTTATTAAACTCTCAAAGTGTTAATAAAATATTTTGGAGCGTTTAATCGGTTTAATACTGTGTATTAATCTGCTGTACAAAATTTTTTAAGACACAATAAATTATTATAATAATTTATAATTGTGTAATTGTGTTACAGTACCTGTATGATATTTTGCCAAGACATCAATAGTTTAATAGAAAAAAAAGTAACTCGATACCTACGTCATAAACTAACGTATTTTCAGAGTGTATCATAGTCACTCTTAGATATTATTTTGAGACAGTTTTTGTGACAATAATACGTCGGGGAAATTTAATATCGTCTAGTGTAACGTAATATTACGTTTTAATACCGTTTACAGCGTTATCTTGTACCGAAGACATGTTACATTATCAAAAAACATGTCATGATTCCATTTTGAAACTCGCGATGCGTGCAATGAGAATTAGGTACAATATTAGTATACTATCTCTACTCAATATACTATTAATTGTCGTATTTAATTCCTCACTACGGAACTCGGACAATTTGAATGACATGACGTGATTAGTTGCATTATATAATTTTAAAATGCCACAATATTGCTGACTTGTGATTGGTCAACACTGTTGTTAAAACGTCCAGCCGTAGATAAAAAAAAAAAATAATAATAAAAGGCGTACGAAATTTAATTAGCATTCTACACTACTCGTCACTTTTTGTCCATTAAAATATTTATTATATTGTAATTAATATTATGTACAATACGCACTTTTGACTTTTGAACTTTATTAGAGTAACGAATTATTGTTCGAAACAGAGGTCGACCACCCGCGGAGAAACGTAATGTGGCCCAACAGAAGTTGTTAAAATTATTAACAAAGAAAAAGTGAACACATCATTCACGTCTCCTCGACCGACGAACGTGCTGATTGACGAAGTCCGAGCTGCGCAAGTTTTGAAAGCTGAAATCAAAAAAAAAAAATAATTAAAAAATAATTACAGCTGCGAAAATCGCATTGAATTAAATAATTTTCCCGAGCAGTATTTTGTAAAACTTCTCCGTCGATTAAGTTTTGAAGTGTAAACACTTTAACTACTCAAAAAAGTGCTCGAATCAATACGTCACAACCAGTGTTTCAGGTAGGGGTGGAATTAGTAGGTACTTTGATGATGTCATTTTTCGAAGTTCACATTAATTTTTCGAAAAACTACCAAAAATTAACAAATACGGTAAACTATGCAGTCGTTTCATTAAATTGATTTTTGTAATTTAGAGTTGTAACACCGAAATTAACTCCGGTACAAAAAAAAAAAAAAAAAAAAAAATGCAAAAAAGCCGGACATACTTCGCACGATGGGTGAGATTCTCTTGACGGGTGTATTTAATTTTAAAGAAACGATAAATAATTTCTTCAATAAAACGATTCTGAACGAGGGAAATTAATAATATAAAAAA
>JAIPRM010009982.1:0-14175 GCA_025469315.1 Stegophylla sp. TES_Ste_2020 | reverse complement strand
AAAAAAAAATAAACATCATTGTATAAACACTAGCTTCTTCACTTCACTCAGAATCTAAAACATAAGTTACAATGATATATCTTTTATATATATTTTATTTTTTTTTCATTAAATATAATTTTTTTTTGCATATTATTTTGCATATTTAATGGATTTGATGCATAGATTCAAATTTTTCTGTGCATATTTTTCAAATTTTACCTCCTATAACTTCTCTGCCCTAGTCATCAGTAACAAATAATATTATACTAATCTCTGTAGATTATAATAATATTATATAAATTCAGGTACTTCAATGTATCATTCTTTTTTGATCCAGTTAAATAATATTAAAAAAATTTAATGTAATCAAGTTGAATTCAATTATTAAAAGTTAATAAATCAATGAAATAATTTTATTTTATTTTGGTTTAATTTTATTATGCATCTATATTTTTCAATAACTCTATTATTTCAATAAAACTGTACTTTTTGACTATTGGCGTTTACAATTAATATTAAATATTATTATAGGTATATTATACTGTATTATATGTTCATCTTTAGAACTTTCAATTTATTTATTCTGAAACGGTTAAAATTTAGAAAAGAACTCTATTAAAAATTCTTCAAAATTCAAATTTTGGCACAAGAAAATTTTGAAAATGTGAAAAAATTGGATATTTTTTTATCACTTTTTTTCTTATTAATTTTTTTTTTTATTTATTTATGAGACAAAAAAGTAAAGGAAAATATAGTAAAGTAAAGTACAGTAAATTAAAGTAAAGAATACCTAAACAAGTCGATCATACTTCGCACCATGGATATTCTTCGCTCTTCAGATCAAATACTTTTGATGGGTGTGTTGAAAATGACGACTATTATTGTTCTTTATATAATTAACTTCCTTTGTTAAGAATCGTCTTATTGAAAAAATGTTTATCGTTTCTTTAAAAATTCTATACACCAACCAAGAGTATCTAACCCAAGAAGCAAAGAATATCCATCAAGTATGTCCAGATTTCTTATCTATACTTTACTTTACTATTTTTTTCTTTTTAAATCGAATAAGGTCATCAATTTTTTCGCTTTTTAGATCATTTTGAGGAGGATCCAGACCCCCACCCTCTCTCAGTAATGATCTTTTGTACCTAGTTAATTTAATTATATAGAATGCCTACCTAGATAAAACATGTATTTTTGTAATCATTCAATTAATTAACTGAAAGTACCTGTTATTTTATAGAATAATTAATTTTTTTATAGAATAACATAACAACAAATATCATATATTAACATTATAATGTATTTTATGCACATAATTGTCAATAATAGTAATTTTTTTTCTCATTCAAGCACACTGCGTTACTTTACGCTTACAAATCATGATATTACTTACAAATATCCCATAAATTTATAACCACTTTCAAACTACCTAATAGTATGTAATATATAGCTGATTTTAAATACATTTTTTCCATAAATTTTTATTATTCATATTAGTACGAAATTATATACCCTAAAAAATACTCGAACTATTGAACCATACGAATTTCCAAGGCGGGCCAGGAATTTTGAGGGTAGGCTACGGTCCACCAGGAACCGCCCATCCACGGTACCACCACTGTTATTACCAAATGCATTTTTATTATTATTACCCATTATTATAGTTTCGACGGACGGCAATGATGCCTGTCTGAATGCGCGTTCGCGATAGTCGCGGCAATCGTCGTCAAACCACCGAGTCGAAAGTCGCTATTATAAGACGACATGAAGTACTTGGAATTGCGTTCCGGTGGTAAAATGCCGATGGTCGGCTACGGCACGTGGCTGGTAAGTCCAGTTCGATACTTATGTAAGTGATTGCACGTTGAAATGACTATCGTAATCAAGGGCGTTTTTTACGGGGAGCATGGTGTGCATTTTTCATCCAATGATTTACGTGTGCACCTTTGTCATATCTTTTAGTGTATTTACAATGATCTTTATTTTTTTATTTTTTTTTTTTCTGAGTACAACTTTTTGTACAGAAATACTTGTCCAAATGTTTCTATCAATAACTTCTTGAAACCGGATTTACCTCTAGATTTTACTTTAGAGAGGTAATTTTTTTAATTTATCAATTCTCCAATTTTTTTTTTTTGGAAAAAACTACCCAAAATTTGACAAAAACGATTCGGAAACCATCATTTTTTGATCCAAATTTTATTAAAATTTAAACATAGATAAAAAAATCATAAAAGAAAGATATTGGCGCAAAAAAATTTTGAAAATGTAAAAAAAAAATTTTAGACATTTTTCTAAAAATTTTTTTTCTCATTTATTTTTTATATTATTAACTTCCCTTGTTCAGAATCGTTTTTTTGAAGAAATCGTGTGAAGAACACCCATCGTGCGAAGTATGTCCGGCTTTTTTTATATTCTGAGTGAAACGAAGAATCTAGTGGTTTTACAATGATGCTTTTAGATTTTGAGCGAAAACGAAGAATTTATTGATTTTACAAATCGGTTTGTGTTTTTTCCCCATGTGTATGTCTTCACGAGTTCGGGTAACAATATTGGCTTAAAAGTTTTGAAATTAGTAACTCTATACACCGGAAATGTTGTCTAATTGGTACTAATTTTGGGAGTTCATTTTTCAAAATAGGTACTTAATACTTTTTCTAAACGCTACTAAGCTAAAAGTTTTGAATTCATAAAATTTTAATCTATGAATATTAAGACTTAAAAATTTAATACAAACCTATTCATTTGTATTTCCAACTGTACTGAAAAAATTTTAAAAATCATACGTCAAGTTTTTTTTTATAGCGTCTTGACAGAATTTGCTAGTTTTTAATTACACACTTCAACGCATATAAAAAATAATCGGTACGATCGATCTTTAAGACTTGGTACATAGATAGAGAATTACAAGGCAACTATTTTGGTGTAATAAATTTTTTTATGGGTAAATAATTGAAAGTTTCATAAGGTTTTGATTGTAAAAAAATCGGAAAAAGTACTGACAAGTATACTGGAAATATCGAAATAAATATTACCATGAAATCTATTTTGGTTATTTAGTTATAAAATACAAAATATTAGAGGTAGAAATTTGAAACTTTTACCAACTACTAAAAATAGTCACGCGTGTATCTCATAAAATGTTTAAATACTTTTACCAATTTTGAAGTAACTATAGAAATTTTAAAAAATTGAAAATTTCTCATTTTTTGGAAGTTTTTATTTCATAAAATTTTAATCTATGGGACTATAGATATTAAGAGCTGAAAATTTAACACAAACGTACTCATATGTATAACCAATAGACTTAAAAAATCTCGAAAATCGTAAGTTAATCAAGCAAAAAGTGCGCAATCGTGTAACGCCCATATTATTAAATAACATTTTATTAAATATATGCTTATCACCAATTATTATTATATATATTTGAAGCTTTGCTCAGAATCGTGCGAATTATATTCGATTTTTTTCGTTTTTTATTATTATTTATTAATACCGTTTTGTTAAAGAAGAGGATAATTTTATATTATAAAAATTTCTATTGCTCTCTTCAACCCCCTCCCTCTTAGCATGCGGCCGGCTTTTGATGATATTATAGAAGTTGCAGCGTCTAACGACGCCGTATACAGCGTGTGAACTCTCCCACGATCGATTCGTAGTCGTAGTTCGCAACGCGTAACGGCTAGATATAGCTGCCGCCGCGCCGTTACGGATAATTGGAAAAAATATATTTTTGCCCACAAGTCCTTTTTACGGAACTAGTAACAATGTGTAGAATTGTATAGAATGTAATAAGTTTTTGTCGGAAAATATTATGTCCTTGTATTCAGGCATTATTATTCACCATTATTGTTTATTATATTTTGGACGTCCGCGCCACAAACAAGATCAGTGTTGAAACTTAAATTCACCCGGTTGTTCATTCGGTAGGTTAAATCTGGGTGTGAACTATTTCTGCTGGCCAACGCGTAGTGGCAACGCGTGCAACAGTTCCGAGGCCGCTGTGATGGATAATAGGAAAAAGTCACGGTAAGAAGGGAACAGACAAAAAAAAAAAATGTCTTCATAAATTTAATAAAAAGATTTTTTCTCCACTAACTCTATTTACAAGTCCCCACAAACAATTAACAACAATTTATGGCATGAAATATGGTGTACAATAAGTTTTCGTATTCAGACATTATTATCTCTATTATATCATAGACCTCTCTGCGCATTATTAGTAAGATCAGTGTAGATGGCGGCACTAAACCGTGGACCCACGTCGTAGACTCATAGTGGGCCCACGATTTAGTGATCTCGCTAATGCGTAGAGATCTATAATATTAAATAGACAATGATATCTATATACGAAAACTTATTGAACTCCATATTTTATGCCATAAATTGTTATTAATTCTTTCGGGAGACTTGTAAACAGAGTCATTAGAGAAAAAAATCTTTTTATTTATACAACTGAAGACGATTTTTTTTTTTTGTCTATTCCCTTCTTACCGAGACTTTTTCCTATTATACCCATCTCGGCGGCCGCGGAACTGTTGCACACGTTGCGACTACAACTACGCGCTGGTCGGCAGAAGTAGTTCACACCCGGACGTAG
Source organism: Stegophylla sp. TES_Ste_2020 (assembly GCA_025469315.1). NCBI lineage: Eukaryota > Metazoa > Arthropoda > Insecta > Hemiptera > Aphididae > Stegophylla > Stegophylla sp. TES_Ste_2020. The sequence continues at coordinate 9,590 of JAIPRM010009982.1, read as the reverse complement.
GCGCCTGGGTCAGTGGCGTAATTACAGGGGAGGTCCTAAACCCTATGGGTTTAAACCCCTCCCAGAACCAAAAAATAAATGTGTAAGTAAAAGCGGCAGAATAAATATTTATTTTTATTATTATCGAACGCTTTTTCGTGTAGAAATATTTGACATAAAGTTTCATACAATAATTTTTCGGAACATAAATCACACAAGTGGTACTTTCAAAAAATCATTATTCGTAATTTCCTATACTTTGTTCAGAAACGAAGATAATCTGTCATGGAAAAATATCCCATAAACAAATTTTTCATAAAATCGATTTAATTTTAAATTGGAGTAAATCCGTTTACTCCAAAACTAAATGGACAAGAAACTTGAAATTTTCGTTCATTATTGACAATAGTAAACACAGATTATTTGGTTACTAGCTATTCCAAAATTTCTATTGCTTAAATTTTAAAAATGTTGACAATACCTTATCATAGACGAATTTCGGATAGAATGTAAATATGTTACAAGTATTGAACATACCTTAAATATATAAATTCAAAAAAGATCAATATAAAAATGACAATTATTTTTGTTTGTAATTAACTGAAGCTCGAATCAGAATCATTTTACTGAAGAAACGATTCATTGTTTCTGTAGAGTTCAACACAGCCGCTAAGCACTCCGGCCTGAAGAGCAAAGAATACTGGTTTTTTAAGTTTTTATGCAATAAGACAGTACTATAATAACGCAATTTTTCGTTTTATATTAAGTTTTACTCATTTTCCTAATAAAATGACAAATATATTTAAAAATTAGAATTTATCGTTTTTTTTTTGTTTTTTTTTTTTTTCATGAATTTTCAGAAAACTCAATCGAATTCTATTGATACCTTTAAATATGTTGGTTAAAAATAAAAATTTTGGGATGATTTTGTTTTATAATATATATTTTAATCTATAAATATAAATATTGAAAATAATCATTAGCTATGAATTTCTAAAAATCCCTCCCATAAAAAAAATCTTACCTACGCCACTGCCCAGGGCAATGCGGTGACTAACGAGTGGACCAGGGGTGAATGTAAGTTCCAACACAAGACGTATCAGGTAAAAACAATTTAATATTTTTTAATATATTTGAGATTTTCAAAAATCTCAAAATTTGGGAAAAAATAAATTTATATAACAATTACTTTAAATATGGAGCTTTAATTTTGTGTTTAGCACAATAATTTTTCTGATTTCTTTTTGGAGGTATTTTTTTAGTAATTTTTAATCATTAAATTAATTCAAAAGTGCATATTTATGCAGAATAAAAGCTTTTAATGTGATAATTATTATAATTAAATACATTTTCTTACATATTTATATAGGAAAACGTGAACATAGAAAAAAGTAACAATAAAAATAAATTAAAATCATTGTAAAAACACTATGTTCTTCACTTCATTCTGAATCTAAAATAATTTAACTTTATATTACTACAGTTTATGAATCATAACTCCTTAGATATGTTTCTGGATATGATTTTAATACATGATTAATTCGTTGATACAACAAATCTGTTATTGTTTGGTAAAATGTGAATATCATTTTGAATAATAATAATTGAATAGGCTAAAGATAATTCCCTAGAAGCAGCACTGAACGAGGCTCTAGAACGCGGTTACAGGCACATCGACACTGCTGGTATGTACGGGAACGAGAACGTAATCGGAAAGGTGGTGAACGAATGGATTTCGTCTGGAAAAGTGACGAGAGAAGAACTGTTCATAGTCACCAAGGTAAAGAGCCAACGGTGGTGAAAACTCCGAACAATTTAAAAAAAATAACGCGATTTACGTATTCGTATAGCTCCCTGTTTACGCGAATCGACCGGATGACGTTGAAGTGTATTTGAAAAAATCGCTGGAGGACTTGCAGCTGGACTACGTGGATGTGTACTTAATACACTGCCCATTCGGTCTGACGATGACGGCGGGTGTTACGGCGGATTTCAGTGGAATGAAACTCGATCCCAGCACGAACCACGTGGCCATTTGGGAGGTAAATCGCAGAAAAATTCCTACGCCGATCACGTGTAATATACCTTGTATAATACGTCGATCGAGTTAACGCAGTGTTTCCCAAAGTGAGCGATATTGCGGATATTGCCCCCTTGGGAGCGTTAGAACCACCCAAAGGGGGCATTGAGGTCACAAGCTCGATTGAGGGGCATTATAAAAGTCGAAAGTGACTGTTTCAATGTGAATATTTTTCACTCTACAGCCATATAATCGTAATGTAAGAATTATTAAATATGTGGGTAATATTTAATTTGTCAGTACATACTTATTAATAGATGTTATACTTAATAATAAATACACATTTTATATAATTTATTACTTTTTATCTGATCGGAATTATTGTATTAATGCTGATAGCTTTATTTGACTTTAAAAATATGTGGACTAAAAAAAGGTAGGTACCTAATTAAAAAAAAATTGAATTCAAGGGGGGCGGTGAGAGATTTTAAAAAGGGCGTTGCGTAAAAAGAGTTTGGAAAACACTGAATTAACGTAATTCAGTTACGACTCATATACCTAGTATACATAATGTGTCACATGCAGGCGATGGAGAAACAAGTGGCCGACGGCCGGACAAAAGCGATCGGTCTGTCGAACTTTAACGCGGCGCAAATACAAAGGGTGTTGGACAACTGCACCATTAAACCGGACGTACTACAGGTAGAACATCACCTGTACCTGCAGCAGCCGGAGCTGGTGGAATTTTGCAAGGAGAACGGGATCGCCATGACCGCATATTCGTGCTTGGGGGCGAAAGAAGCTCGCGAATTGCTGGCAATGAATTGGGCGTAATGTCGCGAATATTGTTTCGCGCCCACGAGGCGATACGGATTCGAATAATAACGAATGCATGTGTGTGTGTTACAGCGAAGAATTACCCGAAATGATGGAAAACGAGGTGGTGTTGAACGTGGCGGAAAAACACGGCAAAACCGCGGCCCAGGTGTTGTTGCGATTCATATTACAGAAGGGCATTGCGGTCATACCGAAGAGTACAAACCCAGAACGATTGACGGCAAACATAGAGGTGGGTAGCGTATTCTCTTGTCGAGCGGGAGAATAGGGAAATCACGATTGGTGGCACATCTCTTAAAATACAATATCTCAAGTTTAGATTTCCTTGTAATTATATAACTGTTTTTATCAAAACTTAATACTAATTGTTATAAAAATAAAAAGCAGCTTCCATGGTTATCGCTTCTTTTAGAGCAACCAAAGTTGACGGACCATTCGCTATTTTTGTTTGCACTACGACAAACTTTGTGCACTACGAAAAGTAAAATTGTGCACCTGCAAGCTGCATAGTACCCCGTTAACAATAAAATCTTAGGTATAATAAACAATAAAATTTGTTTTAAAATGAAACAAAATTTGCTTAAAAACAATTTTCTAAGATACTATAGAATGTTGATCACTAATATTTAATAAAATATATTATTGCTTATAATATTATGCACCTATCATAGTGGTCGTTTTCATACAAAAGACTTGTTCTTTATCTCATTATCGGGATATAGGTACCCATGGTTTTTAATAGCCGAAGTTACACATCTGCATCCACAGTTAAATTACTCAGGGGCTATATTTTTCTAAAAAACTATTAATTCCCATTTCCATAAAAAAATTTTTGAAAAATTATTTAAAAAAATAAAAATATATTTTATATTATGATTTATATATAATTATTTATTATTTCACCATTTCATGGTGAAACAGCAAAAAATAGTGAATAGTTTATGATTTTTAAGATATGATCAGAGTTAACATACATAATTTAAATGAATTACATCTACATCTAGAATCAAAATTATGGCTTAATAAAGGAAATCACTACAATATGATACATCCAAAGTCAAAATTATACTATGGTGGTTTTCTTGTTGCTGAAAATGATGAAAACGATGAATATAAACCAAAACGCCAATCAAAAATATGTTTTGTTTTAATGTGTGATTATGCGAATAAACATATACACTTTTTAAATATAATAAAAAAATGTTTTGTTCGTGGAAAAGTTGAGTTAGACACCCTTAATATGAAATATGTTAGAACTTAGAAATGACTACTTTAAAGCGTTTTTTGTACAATAATCAAAATTTAGAGATTAATATAAGATAAGAGTAAGGAAATAAATTGTGAATTTAACACTTCCCCCTATTAAACGTGAGTAATAAAATTCAAATTTAAAAATGTGCACTACAGAAAATCAGAAAAATATCCACTGTGCTGCTGGACGACGTCGGCACATCGACGTGGGGGTTTAAAATCGATTGTACCGCGGAAAAACAGCTCTTATAGATAAATATGACCACCCTATATGGCTCCTCGCGTAGAGTTTCGTTCTGAACGTATTCGTCAACGACATTCGCAGTGCTCTACTCTCCAAATAGATCCATATAATATACTATGAACTCAAAACAACTAGAAACCTGCTGTCTCTGTAGCTAAGCCCAATCCCCAGAAAAAGGAGTCTTTTCCCCGGCACACCCTGTACACTGCATAGTGGATAGACAAAAATAAATAACGTGTTGCACCTTGACCGTATTTTGTTAATGACTCCGTTTTGTTGATTTGCTCCCGAAAGATTTTCGATTTTGAACTGGACGACCAAGACGTGGAAGTGCTGAGCGGTCAGGACGCGGGAGAGAAAGGACGATTTTTGCGGTTCTACTTGTTTAAAGGGTAAGATAAATCGTCGTCACGTCACACAAAAGTCACCGGGTTTTATCTGCAGACAATAAATTGCGGTGCATTTGTCACCGAATGAAACAACATTTACCCGCGGCGTACGATGTATCACAAAGATTTATAATTGTGCACGTGTGTATTCTTTTTGTTTCAGCATTACGAATCACCCGGAATATCCGTTCGAAAAACCCGCTTGAACATTACGGGAACTGCAAAACTATTGAAAGAAAAAAAAATTTAACAATTTACTGTCGACCGAAATCAAATCATTGGTACAATTATATTATTATAACTCACGGGACGCGGAATCGTTTGTTTGCACATCATTCACTGCGTAAACACAAAATATATAGCTAAAATGCTTTTTAAAACTGATATTAGGTACACAACCCGAGTCTTAGACTTATTCTCACACGCCGATTATTAACAGTTTATCGGTGTATATATGTTACAACAGCAATTATTATTAACAATATCGTTATACATTATCGTGATTTAAAAATGATTTATGAAACAATAAAAAGGCTTCTGTTGAAAAATATTCATTTTTTTTTTTTTTTTTTTTGCTGTTTTCAAATTAGCTCCGAGATAAAATTCGAGTTAATAATAAAAGTTCGTATCGGTTATTTTTAAATGATCGTTTGATTTATCTGCACGGCTTCGGCTATAGTAATGTTAACTTACTGTCTGAGTACTGAGATCCCGCAGAACTCGCAGATAAAGGGACGAAGAATACACGTCGTGAAATAAATGACCACGAGATAAAGTTATTCGCGAAGTTATAAAATAAAACATATATATATATATATCCGTTTATACTGTTATTGCGTTTATATTTATTACCGTACACTGTCCTTGTAAATTAAAATATATAAAACAGTCAGCGCTGTTTTACCAGTTTTATAACGAAAAAATGCATTTCACCGTATAAATTACGCGCGCAAATACGGCCATAAATTCCATGCGAATCGATAAAGACACAACGGTATGCGTGTATTAGGGAAACAGTCGCGTCTGGCGTTTATTCGCGATCTTTAACGTCTCCTATACGCGTGCATTCGAACAAAGAAATATTATGCGTATGAAAAATAAAACATAATTCGATTAAAAATACGCGCGTGTTTTTATCGGGGAAAATATTATGACATAAAACGCCCGCCCGTAGATGTGTATTACATAATAATATTATAGATCACGTGTGAATAAGCGATGAAATAATAATTACGATTCACAACCGTTTTGCGCTGTATAAACGAATCTTTCTGAAATAAAAACGTTGTACGTTGTACTGTAGAGCGTGGTCATTAAAACGGTTAAAATCGATTTCGAGAACATAGATCGACGAGTGTTTTAAAAGTCACGTGTGTATGTGTATATAACGAAATGATTATAAGAACGGAGAGAAAATATTTCTCAAAACATTATAATTCACGACAATGCGATCCCTCTAATCAAGGAATACCGCGAAAGAGTTACGTTTTAGTTTCTGCACAACTTAAGTTAACGTATAATAATATGTTACTCAGGTATGCACTTCTCTTACTACGTGGTATAAAGTAAAACGGAATGCTCGCCCGGTCGGGCCAAAAATTAGCCCATTTAAAACGTTCAACTTTCTAACCAAATTAAAATCTGACTGGTATCACATGGCTTTGCGTCTCTTTTGAAATTTAATTACAGCCATGAAATAAAAAAAAAAAACTTATCACTCAATCGAAAATGCGATTGTGATAAGTGACGGCGTTGCTCACAATTGAAAAACATTGGTAAAAATAGAACGAAAAATCGATTTTAAATCACAGAGTTTAGTGATCATTATCAGACAAACACGCATAATTTAGCGATTACCTGATGAGATTCACATTAACGTCATCGACATCAAAAGTACACGAAAAGTAGGTTTAGACGGTTTAGTACGTTTTAGATTCTTCGTGAAACTAAAGAAGCTAGTTTCTACAATAACGTTTTTATTATTATTATTATTATTATTTTTTTTTATTTTTTTCTTATAGAAATACTGGACAAAAACATACGAAAAGCAAATTTTTTTAATCAGAATTTGCCTCTAGATGGTACTTTTAGACAGGTCATTTTTTGCCCATTTTTAATAGTTTTTTTTCAGAATTTTAGAAAAAATACCCCAAAGCTGACAAAAATGCATTTAAAACTGTTTTTTAAATCCAAACTTTATGAAAATTTAAATAGGATAAACTATAATATATAAAATATTTTGGTGAAAGAAAATTTATAAAATCTATTCTTTTTTTTTTTTTTTTGTAATTTTATTTCGAACACATATTTTTTTTTCTCGGTTAAAAGTAAAATGTGAAACTAGCTGTGTAAAACCATTTTTTTTTTTTTTTTTTTTATAATAATAATAAACTCTATAATTTTTAAGCAAAACTGTATTGAATAAACTGAAGCTCCGCTTAGAATAATTTTATTGAATAAATAATTAATCACATCCACCAAGTTCCACCTGAGAATCGAAGTATGTTCGGCCTTTTTACATTCAATTCAGAAACAAGTTTCGGACCAAAATAACGGATTGAGAACAAAGATTTTTTCGAATTATTAACTGAAGACTTTTGAGTTTTGAGGGCATAAAAATTCAATGCAATCTTAAATAAAACTATTTTTTCCATTGTACATATTCTAAGCACATATTCTTAGTTTGTTTAAGAGAATAAATATAAATGAAAATATAAACTTAATAATATTAAACAACAGAAACCACTAAAAAAACAAAAATTCTAAAAGTAACAAAATTATCTAATCGACATTCAAACTTAGTCAACATTACCAACAATTTAGGACAGACGTCGGTTGAATATTATTTTGACAATCGATTAAGTTAATGAAAGAACACTTTAAATTCAGTAAAAGATAAAAGTATAATTTATTAAAATAGATCTACGACTATCTATATTTAAATTATTCGATGCCATTAAACGAAAATTAATTTTTCCACTCACTTTATACGATACAATAAATTATTATACATTTTAAACTAGTATAATATATAAATATATAACTACTAGGTATATATTATATAGGTATAAAATGTGTACACATCACTTATTTACCATAGACATTTTTCGTTTTCTATTATTTATACTATTTCATCTCATTATTATTTCCCGTCATTTTGCTAGTCGTTAATTCGGTTTAGGGGAAATGCCAACTTTGTCAGCACTAAAAAGTTATAAAATGACATCCCCTAACCCATACCCTTCTATAGCCTCGAGTCGAATGTATATTCTTACGCATAATATTGTATGCATAATAATTCAACAATATATAAATAAAGTCAATTTTGTGATAATACTTAAATGCATGCAATAAAAGTGGCTGATTCATCTACACGTCATGTAATATTACACACTTTATACTCGTATAATATTGTAATAATAATAATGATATGCGCGATTTTATGACACTATCATAACATAACACAAACATATTATGCCATCAATAAAATAATTAAACCTTATACACAAACATTAGCGCAAAAAGAATTGTAGTTAAAAATAACAATGTGTAATACCAAAAATAAAGTCGTATCTCTATCACACCAACCACATTTATTTTATTATACATAAAAATATGTACCAGTAATGATACTACTTTAATAAATGTTATCACCGAAAATTACATAAGTTTAAGATATTTTATACTATAATATAGTCTCCGGTATAGGTATATTGTTGTTGTTTGAAACTTTTGGACAAATATTTCTATATTATAAAAAAGTGTAAACATAAATAAAATAATAGTTATAATAAAAAATAAACATCATTTTAAAAACAACAAAAACACTAAAATAATTTGTATGATATTTATATATTTCAAAATGCCGTACTTAACTCAAAATTGATCAGATCTTTTTGAAATGTTCTCGTAACTATTTTTAGTAGTTGGTGAAAACTTCAAGTCCCTATCTGCATTGTTTTAAAAGTTATGCCAAAAAGTAATTTTCAATTTTACGGAAATTTCGGTAATTGCGTATTTTGCCGTTTTTTGTCAATTTTTCGACAGTTTTTCCCCGTTTTTGGAAAAAGTATTGAGAAATTGGAAAAATTACCTCTTTAAAGTACCATCTGGATGTGATTCCTGTTCTATAGAAATACTGATCGAAACTTTCGGACAAGTATTTCTATACGAAAAAGTGTTCACAGAAAGAGAAAAAATAAATAAACATCATTGTAAAATCATAAGCTTCTTCACTTCGTTCAGAATCTAAAAAAAAAGTCAAAATTGGTAGAAGTTACGCGAAGCGCCGAAGTGAAAGATCAAGAATACGCATAAATAAAAAATAGGCAAAGAAACGTTGATCTAGCAGATAGATGAACTAAATGATCAAAATCAAATAGATGAAAAAAATCAAAGATAGATGAAGTGCTATCGACTAACTGCATAGCTCTTTTAATCCACACCCCTCCCAGCGGTTTAATCACAATTTATTGAATGAAAAGAGAAAAACGAAATACAAAAAACTTTTAAAAAAGAAAGCCGTTTGAAATGTAAAAGCGACGATAAATGCGTCCAGCTCCCCCGGATATACGTCACGCAGTACTGCTGCGAGCGTGTGCGTGTAATGTAACATATGCGTCCCTTCACGCATCACGTGGTGGTGACACAGATACAGGTGGGTGAATCCGACGGGTTATAAATTATGCTCTCCCGAAGACTAGCGCACGCACACAATTTTCGAGCGGACGTCGACACACCGTCACCATGTTTTACGGGTACATTAATCGGCCGCGCACCAAAGAGTAAGCCTTTGAAAAGCTAAAAATAAAAAGCCGGACATACTTCGCATGATGGGTGTTCTTCGTACGATGGGTGGGATTCTCTTGAC
>JAIPRM010009981.1:0-14177 GCA_025469315.1 Stegophylla sp. TES_Ste_2020 | reverse complement strand
TTCAGAATCGTTTTACTGAAGAAATGATTTATCGTTTCTTTAAAATTTAATACGCCCGTCAAGAGAATACCACCCGTCGTGCGAAGTACACCCATCGTGCGTTTTTTTTTTTCGTTCGTTTTTATAATGTAAACGTGACTTTACCAAATTTATTGACACCACGCCGTCACTCGCCAAGTGATTTATATTTTATTGTTTACCTATAGATAAAAATATTCCATTAATATAGGAGATATCATGTTTACTGTATCTCGTATCTTAATTGTTTCTTTAAAGAACACGTAGTGTTTACGAATTTAATTCTTAGTAAGTCTAGGTACATAGAAATATTTTTAAGAAATAGATTATATAATTAAATATCTTTAGAATTTGAATTAATCAAAACATATTTTTCAAATTTATTCAGAGCATATTTAATTTTTTTTTATTGAGCATATTATAATGTATATTTTACATTTTTTTAATGCATATCATAGCGCATATTTCATGGTTTTTTAGTGCTAGAAGTCTCGAACCTTGGTCATAATTATCCTAACTCAAGTAAAAACTTTATGTAATATAATTAAGATATTATCATCGTCAATGGCAAATATATAAATTCATCTAGGTTTGACCAGGTAAATGTATTTTAACTATTTAAAACTATTTGATTTTTGTTGTTCCTTGTACCCTAATGATCCCATTGAGTCAAATTTGTTAGAGGATTAAAATTAAATTTTTAATTATTATTTCATTTTATAATAAATAAGACTGTATGGTGCATAGGTACTAATTAAAAAAAAAAAAAAAATGTTGAGGGGGTATCATGATTTTATGGGCTTTCCTTCTAACTTCTAAAAATTAATGAAATCAAAGAGGACTATGGAATTTTGTCACTGCTCAGCTCCTCTCCAAAAAAAGTCCTGGATACGTCACTGTGCGGGGATATGTTTCAGCGGAGAAAAGTCGCGCAAGTAAAAGTCTGTGGAGAAATGTAGAATCGAGCCCGATAATGACCATACAAATATTAATTTGTATTATTTTTTTATAATAACAGCTACACCATTTACTACTATCTTATACTTACCACTCATCATGTTATTTTTACAAAAATGTATAAAAAATGTCATACAAGAATACTAATAAAATTAATAGAGGGGGGGTATCATATTTAAATTGGCCACAAACGCTAAATTGTAACGGTACAACACTGATTGTGATGAAGCATTATATGTGTAAGGTATAATATTTAATGGCAAAAATCATAAACTCGTTACTTTTGATTAGGTCACGGGGGCTTACTATTTACAGACTGCAGAAACCATTACATTATATAACATGAATTATTAGTTCTCCCTAGACCGACGTTGATTATTCTATCAGAAACGTTTGTAAGTTCTTTGTAAATCCAGATTCCACATGCAATTTTTGAAATATAAAATCTTTGTTAAAAAAACAGTGATGACCAATGAAAAAAATCTTAATTTAGTAATGATAATAAGTAAAAAGAAATAATAATTTCAAAAACAAAAATTTCTTAAGAGTTAATATAGACACCAGGGCCTTCCCACACTAAATACGTCGGTATCCGTTGCATTAACGTACATGCCTACGTCCGACGTCGACGTCATCTTTTTAAATACGAATCCGCACACTAGATACGGTTGATGTAAAATATAACTGTTTAAAAAATGTAAAAATAGTACCCCCTGCTTAATTAACGGTCAAATTAAAAAACTGATGCAAAATTTGGATTCAACATCCTTAAAAATAATAGGATTTAAGTCACGCACAATGTTATGTGATATAGTTTTAGAGGATAGAGCAGGTTAATAATTCAAATCAGCGCAATCGCAAAGATAGGTGATAAACCGATTTCACCCGATTGCACAGAAAGACTAGGCTATGCATATGCGCAGGACGAAGCATATTGAATCGATCATATTTTGTATTCATCAGAGCCGTGCCGTGGAGGGCCTTGGGAGCAAGCGCCCCGGGAGCCCGGGCACATGTTTTAAAGGGGTGCCAAAAATATATTTTATGATAATTTTTATAATATTTTAAACTATATATAAATAAAAGAAAACACTAGCTTCTTCACCTTGTTCAAACTGTAAAAAAAAAAAATGAGAAAGTTATTTTGGACCATTATAAATTATTTCTGAACAAATTTCCGACTATAGTTGAGTAATAACAATAATAGTCGATCACCTTGTATTATTTAGCTTCATAATAAATTATCGTATTCTTTATCTCAAATATACTGCTCGTCGAGCACGCTAGGTGCGATAAGCGTAGTTAAAAATAACCAGAATAACTCTACTTAATATGTTATAATATGTTATATACAAATTGTATTACATAATATTATGTTGAATTTGTAATTTTTATTAATTTTTAATTATTTTGTACCTAACTATTTCATTTAATAATTACTATTGTAATCATCTTTAGTTTTTTTTTAATCAATGTTCAAAATACCTACGTTGTATAAAAAAATGTTCAATTAAATAGGAATGAAATACATAATAATTAATGAAATAGAGGGCGAATACTTTTAATTTTGCCCTGGGCGCCAAATCTTGACACGGTTCTGGTATTCATATTACCATGGTGTTGTGTACTACCACTCTGAAATGTTATCTAAGCTATTATCGATTTAACATGGGAACTTTTGTAATCACACGGCTGTATACATGGCATATGAGGTAATGTGTTGGTACAAATGTTGATGTTTTGGATACCAGCTTTTATCAAACCAATCAGAGAAGAGGATTTCACACGACTCGACACGACACGGTCTTTTGTGAATTCGGCTAGTTAGTATTGACGTGTTTAGTTGCTGATACATCGAAAAATAGGTAATTATTTTGGAAAATTTTGTAATAATCAGTGGCGTATACGGTGGTGGTCCTCAGGGTCGTCCCCCTCAGAGGCCTTTAATTTAAAAATAAGAAAACCCCGTATTGTTAACGCACCTGGATGTCAGAATTCGGTGTCGTTTTTCCATTGATAGTATAAACATGGATGGGACATATCCAATTGAGGCCACAATCCGTAAGTTCCGTAATTCATCAGTGATGGCACCTATGAGTGATTAGATGTTCCTTTTTACATCGAAAACTTTCTGATGGCATCCAAGATGACCTTATCACTAACCATGTCGAAAAGTCGGTTTATGAGATGTGGTGGATTTTTAATGAATTTTAATGACCATCTTATCTGTTGATAACAACGGAAAAAAAATTATGTTCCTTTAATCAATCTAATGGTTTCATCAGATGCCACCTTTGATGTTATCACTGATGAATAACGGAACATACGGAATATTTTGCGGTCCTGCACTGATAAGAAATTGAGGCCGTTTGTTTACGTGTGGATATTATTCTACTTATATCAGAAAAATACCGCTTTTATTAAACTATTACCAACTCTTGTTCATTTATTTATTTTTCAATTAATATAAAAATAAAATGATTTAAACAATAAAAATGTTATATTATATTTTAACTGTTTTGTTTCTTCGTGGTACATTCAGCACTGGTATTACCTATCGCATTGTAAACAAATAGCCTCAATTTTTATAACACTTGATGACCACTTATAAGATGTTTATGTCCTATCCATATTTTTATTATCTATGCGTTTTTTTAATGTTTATAATATTAGCTATGATTTATTGATAACTGATAAGACGTATTGTTAGATATTATAATACACACAAAAACCATGAACTACTATTAAGAATAAGTACCTAATAGAATTTAGAAATATCTCGATTTTTGTAAGTTTTGTTATAATATTATTTTTAATTTTAAATCTTGTAGATATTTGTTTTTTCCAAAAGATTTCTCACATATTTGTCTACTTATAAAATCTTAATACTAGGATTTAGAAATACTTTTTAGGGACGTTAAACGTTGTAATTTATGTAAAACTAATTTTTTTCAAGTAAAAATAATAATTATTCAAATCCACCTCTGGTGACTTAACTTTACCTGATCGTTAATACTACATTACTCTACATAAGTTTTGTTTATGTCTTTAATATTAAAATGTTTATAACAAATAGCTGACTTAATTTAAAATTCCAGGCATTTACAATACAGTCCATTTCTCATGGATTACTAGATTTTTCAGAATTGAAAATAGTTTAACATATTCGTTTTTTTTTAGATTCTGTACAGAGTGAAGAAGCTTATGATTTTACAATGATGTTTATTTTATTTTATTTTTCTCTTTCTGGTAACACTTTTTCGTATAGAAATACTTGTCCAAAAGTTTCGATCAGTATCTCTATAGAACCGTAATCCAGATAGTACTTTAAAGAGGTAATTTTTCCAATTTCTCAATAATTTTTCCAAAAATGGGGAAAATCTGTCGAAAAATTGACAAAAAAAAAACGGCAAAATATGCTATTAGTGGTATTTCCGTAAAATCGAAAATTACTTTTTAACTTAATTTCTAAAATAATGCAGCTAGTGACTTGAAACTTTCACCAACTACAGCGAAAGTGCCGGTGTTCGATTCTAACCTGGAAATTCGAATTTTTTCCATTTTCTTTATTTTATATTTATTAACTTCCTTCGTTCAGAATCGTTTAATTGAAGAAATGATTTGTCGTTTCTTTAAAATTCAATACACGTCGGGTGGGATTATAGAGAATTCCACCCGACGTCTGAAGAACACCCCGACGAGTGAAGTACACACTTTTAGATTCTGAACGAAGTGAAGAAGCTAGTGTTTTTACAATGATGTTTATTTATTTATTATTTTTTTCTCTGTGTTAAAATTATCGTATGGAAATACTAGTCCAAAAGTTTCGATCAATAACTTTTTGAACCGGATTTGTCTCTAGATTGTACTTTAGAGAGGTCATTTTTTGAATTTCTCAATTCTTCAATTTCTTTTTTTGGAAAAAACTACTTAAAATTTGACAAAAACGACTCGGAAACCATCATCTTTTGATCCGAATTTTATGAAAATTTAAACATAGATAAAAAATCATATAAGAAAGATTTTGGCGCAAGAAAATTTTAGAAAATGTGAAATTTTTTTTCTCATTTATTTTTTATATTACTAACTGCCCTCGTTCAGAATCGTTTTATTGAAGAAATGATTTATCGTTCCTTTAAAATTAAATACACCCGTCAAGAAAATCCCACCCGTCGTGCGATGAACACTCATCGTGCGAAGTATGTCCGGCTTTTTTTAAAATTCTTTTATTATTATTATTATTAGAATTTTGAAAGAAGCTTTGATTCATGTAATAATAAGATATAACAAAGCTTAAGGGGGTGTCATGACTCCCAAATACCTCTTTTGGTACATCACTGGTCACAGAACTTGTAAATTAACATTTTTGCACAATTTTCAGTTATCAAAAAGCGGAAAATAAGAATATACAGGTGGGTTTATTTAATTAAAAAAAGGATAAATTATTTCTTCAATAAAATTATTTTATGTGGAGCTTTATTAATTATACACATCAATAATTATCAGTTTTATATTGCGTATGTTTAATAAATGTTACACATTTACATTCTATCCGAAATTCGTCAATTATAAGGTTTTGTTAACATTTTCAAAATCTAAGCAATATTACTTTTGGAATAGCCAATTGGTAATAACAGAATAAACCGTTTCTATTTAATTATTCGTGAAAATGATTAATTTGCCGTATGAAGTTTAAAGTTTTAATGATTAAAAATTGCCACAACTAATTTTAAAAAAAGCTGGACATACTTCGCACGACGGGTGGTATTCTCTTGACGGGCGTATTAAATTTTAAAGAAACGATAAATCATTTCTTCAGTAAAACGATTCTGAACGAAGGAAGTTAATAATATTAGAAAAAAAATGTCCAAAATTTTTTTTCACTTTTTCAAAATTTTCTTGCACCAAAATCTTTTTATAGGATTTTATATCTATGTTTAAATTTTCAAATTGTTTAAATTCTGATCAAAAAATGATGGGTTTCGGTCGTTTTTGTCAAATTTTGGGTAGTTTTTTCCAAAAAAAACATTGAAGAATTGAGAAATTCAAAAAATGACCTCTCTAAAGTACAATCTAGAGGCGAATGGGGTTTCAAAAAGTTATTGATCGAAACTTTTGGACAAGTATTTCTATACGAAAAGTTGTACACAGAAAAAAAAAATAAAAAATAAAAAATAAATAAATAAACATCATTGTAAAAACACTAGCTTCTTTACTTCGTTCAGAATCTAAAAAATATGAGTATAAGTAGACCTCCATATTATGAATTATAAGTAAATAGGTATACAATTTTCCGACCTTAAACAATAAATTAAAAATGTTAAGTAATAATTAGGAAATCTGCCATTATTTGGATTAACTGGAATGATCCCTTTAAAGTATTATCGGGAGCCAATTTCTGGTCTAAAAAGTTGTTGTTAGAAACTCAGAGAAAAACATTTCTATACGAAAAATTATTTTCATAAAAAGAAAATTAATAGGTAATCATTATAAGAGCACTAGCTCTTTCGCCCCTCTTAGAAGCTTAAATTAATTACCTTACCACATTAAAACTAAATAAATATTCAATAAAATGTTGACGCTTTTCTGAAATTTTTCACTCTATGCGGCCGCATAGTATTCAGTACCTTAAATTCTCGCTTGCTTCAGCAACTACCGGTAGAACATAGTGTATATGAATGAAAGGCACGGTGCTGGCGTAGGTAATAATATTCGAGGTTCTGAGTATCTTGAGTATGTTTGTAATTCTGCTCCTCTATTTAAAATACATTTACTACTGAAAAAAAATCATCAATAAAAACCAATAAAGATATCTTATTGATTCGAGCCCTGTAATTTAAACACTTACACTATACCACTAGGCCAGTGATTTCCAACCGGGGTGACGCGGCACTTTAGTGTATGGTGACCATATGTCCTGTTTTATACAGGATTGTCCTTTATTTCGACTCCGTGTCCTATTGTCCTGACAAACTTCTCTCAGGACGCTTTTTGTCCCATAATTTCAAGTCTGTCCCATATTATAATCCCGTTTTAATTTTAATTAATTAATTAAATTTTTAAAATTTTTGAAATAAAATCATTTGAATAAAATAATATAAGAATCTAGAAATCTTTAGGATACCATTAGATCAATAAAATTATAATCGTAAAATGAACTAACAAGTTTTTTTTTAGAAAGTCAAGTATATACAATATGCATGAATAAAGGATTTGAAGAAATTTTAAAAAGTATCAATTTAGTTTCATTATGTTATTTTATGTTTTTCATAATAATGTTTTGATGTGTTTGAAATTTTCATCTATATAATAGGTAGTTTAAAAATAATACTTTTGTCACGATTCAAAAACATAAATATGCAGGTATATGTAATAAATACTTATTTATTTAAAAATATTTTTGTCCTGTATTTTATTTTCTTAAATATGGTCACCCTACTTTAGGGTGATCAGGAATTCAGGACCACTCTTTGGAATGAGGAGGACTTCTAGGGACCCATGCTCTAGGCTTCGCGCATCGTAGAAGCCTTGCATTTGAAAGTCAAGTGGTATATTTTATTAGTTAATTAGATATCTGTAGATAGGTACTTAAATGAAACTTTTTGAACTATAAATTTTAGAAAAAGTAATATTATTGTATGTTTGTATTAAATTTTCAAGGCTTAATAATTTAAACATTAAAATTTTATGAAATAAAAACTTACAAAAATTGAGATGTTTCTAATATTTACAAAGTTCTGTACTTACCTCGAAATGGGTCAAATATTTTTGAACATTTTATGAGGTATGTGCATGACTATTATTAGTAGTTGGTGAAAGCTTCAAGTTTTTTTCTCTATTATTTTTGAAGTTATGTTAAAAAACTAAAATCGAGTATATGAAAATTCAGATTATGGCATATTTTATCGTTTTTTGTAGATTTTTCGATTATTTTTTCATGTGAATGGAAAAAGTATTGAGAATTTTGGAAAATAACTTCCTATAAGTACCAACTGGAAAAAATGTTCAATCTGAAAAGTTACTGATCGAAATTTCTGGACCTATAATATAAGAAATATTTTTGCTCAAGAAAATTTAAAAAATATTTAAAAAAAATGTTGGGTATTTATCTAACACTTTTTCTTATTAAATTTTTTCGTTTTCTTTATTAAATTTATTAGTTAAAAAAAGTAAAGTAATGCAAAGCAAAGATAAGCAAAGTATAGACAAGAAAGCCGGACATACTTCGCACCACGGATATTTTTCTCTCTTCGGGTCAGATGCTCTTGGTGCATGTGTTTAAATGACGATTATTATTGTTCTTCATATCATTAACTTTCTTTAGTCAGAATAGTATTATTGAAGAAATGATTTATCATTTCTTTTAAATTCTACACACATACCAAAAGTATATGACCCGAGGAACGAAGAATACCCGTGGTGCGAAGTATGTCCAGCTTTCTTGTCTATTCTTTACTAATCTTTGCTGTATTTTACTTTAATTTTATTAATTTGAATTCATTCACAAATACTTTCAAACATACTTTTGAAGATATCTCCAATTTTTTTTACAATCTTGAAATATTGAACCCAAGGAAAATTAACTTTTAAAAATAAATTAAGTGTTAACTCGAGTTTTAGTTTCTTTGTATCTAAATCTTTATACGTATTGTATAAAGTATATTATAAATTTACAAAGCAACTTCAGAAAAAGTTTAAGCCGAATTACATTTTTAAAAACTTACCTTAAAGACTTACCTATAGTAAACGATTATTTATTAACGGTTATCAAATTTAGCAATATTAAGTGTTAGAAACACTGTAACTCACACGTTTGACTTCAATAAAGTGATTACTAAATTTTCTCAGATAAAAAAAAAAATGAAGAAAATTATTAAAATATATAATTTTTATTTTTTACCGTAGTTATACAGATTTCTTATAGTGGAAAATTATCAAAAGATAGAATGAAAATAAAGTTAGCATAAAACATGAAAAATGTGTCAATTTGTTCTCGTTATGATAACAATCAAGTAGCATAAATACAGATTTAACTAAAACTGACTTGTGTGATTGTTTAAATGATATGGGTACCGCTTATTCGGAAATTGATCCAGACATAATAAAATGGCGCACTTAGTCGATTCAACGGCACAGTGTTGTGCCGTGCCGTACCGGCTGAGAACCACTGACATAAAGTAATAATTTTGTCATTATCCAATATACGATGAATATATAATGCACGATCATTGTATAAAATGCCCAAATTGTATACTTTGCCCGTAAACATAAATATGCATATACATTTACGTGCTCGGAATATATTATAACATATATTTGAGTTATTTTCTACATATTTAAAATATAATACTATACACATCAATTTATATTATTAGAGCTATCATTATGGATTCTTATGATAAATTAGAAAAACTTGGGGAGGGAACTTATGGAGTGGTATACAAGTGTAGGGAACTTTCTTCAAGGAAAATTGTAGCTGTGAAAAAGATACGTATGAATAAAGTAGAAGTTGAGGGCATACCGATATCAGCTATCAGAGAAATTTGTATTTTAACAGAACTTAATCATCCAAATATTGTGAAGTAAGTTTCAAATGTATTTAAATCTTATTTTTTAACTAAACATGCTTAAATAATAATATGTTCAATTAGCTTGGAAAAAAGTTTGATATGGGGAACACGTTTGTACTTAGTATTTGAGTTCATTTCAATGGACCTTTACAAATTTATAGGTTCCAGACAAAAAAAGTATTTAGACAAAGATACAACTAGATGTTTTACTTATCAGGTAAGTGAAAAAGATATTTATATGAATATTAAAAAATATAATAATGCTCAAATATTAATATAAATAATATTGTACACATATAATTTATAGTTGCTAGTTGCAATTTATTTTTGTCACGTAAGGAGAATCTTGCATAGAGATCTGAAACCACAAAATATATTAATTGATACAAAAAATAATGTGTTGAAAATAGCTGATTTTGGTTTGTCCCGGGATTATTCTTTAACAACTCAAGGAATCTTCACACATGAAGTATTTACATATTTTTAAAATATAGTTTAATTTTAAATTAAAAAACAAGTTCCTAGTTTGTATTTTAAGTAAATTTTTGACAGTTTTTTTTAAATTTTATTTACAGGTAGTAACATTATGGTATAGAGCTCCAGAAATATTACTAAATACTCAATATTATGGGTGTCCAATTGATGTGTGGTCTATAGCATGTATATTTATAGAAATGACTCAAGGAAAACCACTATTTCAAGGGGATTCAGAAATTGATCAACTTTTTCGTATCTTTAGGTTTGTAGTAATTAATAAACGTAATTCTTTTAAATAAATACCTTTTATCATTTATTTAAAACAATCATTTACTATTAGTTAAGCTTAATTAACTTTTATGTTGTACCACTGACTAAATCTAATTATTTCATTTTTATTAAATTTGTTTATGTTGTATTTTATTATGGCCAATGGAAAATTTCAACATCAGTAAATGTGGAATAAAATTTTAAGGTTGTTCAGTGTCAATAAGCAATTTTCTTTTTGCGTTTACAAACTATCTAGGATCTAGGCCCTTTGCAGTTAATACTACAGTTGCTTCCATTTTTTTCTATTGTGTGTATGATTTAATTCTCCATTCCATTCCGATCTCAGGTCCATCTTGTCTTTTCTAACTACATGATGAACCGTTGTTTTGGATGGCCATGTGGTCTTTTCTTATTTATGTTGTTCACATGTACTACTGTTTTTACAGTACTATTTTCAGTCCTCCAAACTTTGCCTGCCCACTTCAATATTGGGACTCTTATAACTTGAACAATATTTTCTTTCTTTTATATTTGATTCGGCTGTTAATTTGTTCTTTGCTCCCAGCCTAAAGTATGGAAACTAAGTAAGTCTGGAAACACATTTTTGTATAGAAATACTTGTTCAAAAATTTTGATCAGTATCTCTATAGATCTGAAATCACACCTGTATAATAGGTACTTTAGAGAAGTCATTTTTTAAATTTCCAAATTGTTTTTTCAAAAATGTGGAAAATCTGTCAAAATATTAACAAAAACGGCAAAATATGCTATTATCGGAATTTTCATAAAGTTGAAAAAATAATGCTGCTAGAAACTTGAAATCAACTACTTAAAATGGTCACGAGAATACTTAATAAAAATTTCAAAAAAATTTGATTAATTTTTAGTTAAGTACAGCATTTTGAAAATTTTGGATATTTCTCGTTTTTTGTTAGTTTTTATGTAATAACATTTTTGATTCTCGATATTAAGATTTGAAAATTCAGTATGATTTCACTCACATTAATGTCTAATTGACCTGACAAAATCTCGAAAATAGCAAGTCAACTTTATTCTCTTTAACCGTTTGAAGTTAGAATTTTGACGAAATGAGTTAGTTTTATCTAAAATTACACACTTTTTAGTACATAAAAGAAAATTGGTTTAACCACTCTTTTTGAAACTTGGTACCAAAGTAGAAAATTTCATTGAGAGTATAATGGTGTAATACAATTTCTTACGGACAAATAATTAAAAATTTTATAAGGGTTTGACTGAAAAGAAATCGGAGAAAATATGGACAATTATTATGATATATTTATTGTTTATGAACCCTCAAGAAGGTTGATAATGTTTTATCACCATCTTATGTATTTTTTGACACTGAATACGATGGTGTGAAATATAATCCACGTGCATCAAATGTTTTCTAATTATTCTATTTTGAAAATTCAATATTTTCGGTGATTATAATAAATACCTACTATTTCAACATATTTTAACGTTGTTCTTGTGGCGTGCTGGTTTTGGTGTCAAATTCGAATGTGATGGTATGGGGTTACAATTTCACCAGGTTAACTAAATATGTTGCACTTTTTACAATCGTGACTGACCTGCAGAGGCAAAAGGATAAACTTTAATAACTTTTGTAATAGTGTATTAATGTTGATTTATGATAATTAGAGCCTCTTTATTTTATTTTGTTATGATGTTTATATTTTATTGTAATTTGAAATTATCTTTGGAGTATTCATTATGTGTAAGTGAATATATGAAAATCAGTTTTCGTTTTTTGTAAATGTTGTACCTATGTTACAAAATAATTTTTAGTTAAACATTTAAGTTCAATGCTTCAAAACTGATAATTATTATGGTTTATAGTTGAAGCTCTGCTCAGAATCGTTTTATTGAAGAAATGATTTATCGTTTCTTTAAAGTTCAATACACCCGCTTAGAGTATCCCAACCAAGGTGCGAAGTATAACCTTTTTTTGTTTTTTATTCTGTTAACACTTTTTTTGTGAGGAAATACTTCTTCAAAAGCTTCGACCAGCAACTTTTTGAAACCCGATTTCAGATCGGGACTCTAGACGGTACTTAATTTTAACTTTTAAATTTTTAAGAAAATCCATAAATAATTTCAAAATGCAATAAAATATAAACATCGTAATAAAATAAAAAATAAATTAAAGCGGCTCTAATTATCGTAAATCAACATTAATGCACTTTAATATAATTAGTATTAATGTTTATTGTGTCATTTCTGATCAGTCACGGTTGAAAATGTGCAAAATATTTGGTTTATGGGGTGAGATTACTTCGAACCCGGCACCATCACTTATAGTTCTTTACATACAATGATCACTTATAGTTATATCAAGTAGGTATTTAATAACCGAATATATGGAATTTTCAAAATCGCATGATTAGAAAATTATTGATACACGTGGATTTTAGTTCACACCATCATCCTCAGTGTCAAAAAATACATAAGATGGCAATAAAACATTCTCAGCCTGCTTGAGTCTACATAATCTAAAAACATTTCATAATATTTGTCTGTACTTTCATGGATTTTTTTTTTCAAACAAACCTTGTAAAATGTTTTACTCTTTATTCGTAAAAGATTTTATAGCATCAAATTATTTGCAATGAAATTTTCTACCTAAATACCAAGTTTCGAAAAAAATTGGTAGAACTTATCTGGAATTCTAACTTTAAACGGTTTTAGAGAAAAAAGTTGACTTACGATTTTCGAAATTTTTTCAGGTCAATTAGACACATATATCAATGAGATTATATTAAATTTTCAAGTCATCATATCAAAAATCAAAAAACACTAACAAAAAATGAGTGATTTCCAAAATTTCCAAAATGCTGTAAAAATTGATCAAATTTTTTGATATTTTTATAAAATTTTTCTTGGCCATTTTTAGTAGTTGTGGTGAAAGTTTCAAGTGCCTAGCTACATTATTTTTGAAGTTCTGTTAAAAAGCAATTTTCAATTTTACAGAAATTCCAATTATTTTATATTTTGCCATTTTTTGTCAATCTTTTGACAGATTTTCGACATTTGATGACCTCTAAGTACCATCTGAGTGTGATTCCGAATCTATAGAGTTACTGATCAAAACTTTCGGATAAGTATTTTTATACAAAAAAGTGCTTACAGAAGGAGAAAAATAAATAAACTTCATTGTAAAATCATAAGCTTCTTTGCTCTGCTTAGAATCTAAAAAAAAAAAAACAGAAAAAATAAAAATCATTGTAAAAATAGTTTTTTCTTTCTACTGAGAATCTAAAAAAAAATGATACAAGAATATATGACTGCAAAACTAAAACAAAAAAAATGTATATTATAGTTAAGTAAAGTAAATTAATTTAAAGTAAAGTAAAGTATAGACAAGAAAGCCGGATACACTCCGCACCACGGGTATTCTTCACCCCACGGGTCAGATACACGGGTGTGTTGAATTTTAAAGAAATGATAAATCATTTCTTCACGAGTACGATTCCGAGCAAAGTAAGTTAATAATATGAAAAAAATAATATTTGTTATTTTCAATACACCCACCAAGATTATCTAAACCGAATAGCGAAGAATACCCATGGTGTGAAGTATGTTTGGTATTTTTTGTCTATATTTTACTTTACTTTACTTTTTTTTTTTTTACCAAATAAATATCTAAAGAAAAGGGAAAAAATTAATGAGAAAAGAAGTGTTAGAAAATTTTTTTTAAATTTTAAATTCTGAACGAAGTGAAAAAGCTAGTGTTTTTGCAATTATGTTTATTAGATTCTGAACGTTAGTGAAGAAGCTTATGTTTTTACAATGATGTTTATTTTTTTATTTTTTTTTTCTTCTCTGTAAACACTTTTTCGTATAGAACCACTGGTCCAAAAGTTT
>JAIPRM010009980.1:0-14177 GCA_025469315.1 Stegophylla sp. TES_Ste_2020 | reverse complement strand
CTTGTATTATTAACTTCCTTCGTTCAGAATCGTTTTACTGAAGAAATGATTTATCGTTTCTTTAAAATTTAATACGCCCGTCAAGAGAATACCACCCGTCGTGCGAAGTATGTCCGGCTTTTTATTTTTGTTTTTGCTTTTTATCATTGGCCGTTTTTACAGATAATCAGAAAAATTAAAAGAAAAATAACCAATACGAGGAAAAAAATAAAACAACTTAAATACAAAATTAGTTACTTATGTTTCACAAACATTTTAATTAAAATTTTTTCTTTAATATTATGGTATATCAGCAAATTAAAATGATGTTTGTTTCTTGAATATTGTTTTCTTCCAAGTATTATCTAAAGTCACAGTTTTAACCCATATTTATATCATAAATTTATTCTAAATTACTCTAGAGAAACATTACTCTGAATTATACTCATTACGCGCTTGAGAATTATTGTTATGCTCTTTTATTTTATATTATTTATTTATGTATTTATAGGTTACATGGGAGCATAGGTTATAGGTTATAAATTATACTAAAACCAGTGATTTAATCTTAATTATATTTTTAAAACAAGCGGTAAAAACGTACATACTACTTATATTTAATATTTATATACTAATTTGAACATATTGGCAGATATATTATAAATTACCTAATGATCTGAATAATTTATAACTTTTATTCTGTTGATATTTCCACTAAAAATACGGGGCGTTTAATATTTAATTTGTCAAATAAATCATAAATAACTTTTAATACGTTAGTAAGCAGTAAAATTAATAAAAGATTTTAATTTGTGTCAACCAACCTCATTTTACACATAAATGAATGACCAGAAATGTCAGATTCATAATGTATAAAATGATATTCTAAGTAAAAAAGTTAGGTAAAATATAATTTATATACTACTCGTACAATAGATGATAATGTACATGTCAAGTGTTTAATGTGTTTACTTAATTTAATAAAGATTATGTTAGCTATTAATATTATAGGTGTGTAATTATTTTCTTTAAATATTATTAATAAAAATATACATTTTATACTCTTATTCTAATAAAAATGAATGAGTTGTAGGAAATCAAAATATTTATTTCCATAATAAAATTCTTCATTTCAGAAGGATATAGAACATAGTAACAATACGCTACTTAAGTTAAATAAAAAAGCACTATTTAAACAAGATAGATTGAATTTTGCATTAGATATAGATTGAATTTTTGTTATCTCAGACATTAATTAGGTAATTCAAACACCGTCTAATTATCTCTCGGGTCCTTATACATTATCCTCAACAGAAAAATCAAACGGTGCATAATTAGAGATTTAGCAATAGCGCTGATTTCATTGTAAATATTGTAATAAGTAATTTACAAAAAATTAATTGTACCTTTTTATGGAATCCGATAAATAAATTTCCGTAAATTATATACAGTAGTTATATAGACTTATTAATTTATAATACAACGATCAAAGTCTATAGATGGTAACTGCATTGATTACCATGTTTGTGAACTAATGTGTTACCTCATATTTGATACATATTTGATTATGTTTCAATGAATATTATAAAAATAAATAGGTAAGTCTGTTATTTATTATTTATCAGCTTATTCATATTATGAACTTAACTCGAATTAAAATGGTAAATCATAAATTAGATAGGCACGTTTATTTTTAATTTACACTCCTATAATACTCACTACACTTCATATTTCAGTATTTTCAGATATTAATTTATTCAGGTTATACAAATAATATTATTCAGATAATACAACAATTTTTACCTCCAGGTACAAATTACAAAATAAATCCATTTTTTTTTTTCAATATAAGTACCTGATATTAGATATCTATCATCCTGTAAGATGCAAAATGTAATAAACTAGATAGGCAAAAATCTAGAGCACCAACTTTGAATGTTTGAACACCGTAATATAAAACATACATTCATATAATAGGTGTTTATAACCATTATAATTTGGGTTAATATGGGTGTTTAGTGTAATCTTCTTAGGTTAAGCGCTAGGAGTAAATGTTGCATATATAGAAACAGAATAGATATTGTGACGGTGTCAAAGGTGAAAAATTGTCACTCCAAAAATTATATTGTCTCCCCCCCCCATGATTGTCAAACTTTTGCATATAATAATTATTACACTGACTTTTCAAAGATTCCCAAAAACTGTTAAGAAAAATAAAAGTAATATAGTAAAGTAAAGCAAAGATAAGTAAAATATAGATAAGGAAGATATCACATATATCATATCACGGGTATTCTTCACTCTTTGGATCAGATACTATTGGTTTGTGCCTAGACTGTAAAAGAAACAAGAAATCATTTCATTAATAATACGATTCTGAACGAAAGAACTTAATAGTATAAAGAACAATAATAGTCGGTATTTTCAATTCACCCACCAAGAATATCTAACCCAAAAAGCGAAAAATACCCGAAGTATGTCCGGCTTTCTTGTCTACACTTCACTTATCTTTGCTTTACTATACTTTATTTATCTTTATTTTAACTTACTTTACTTTACCTTACTTTACTTTACTTTTCTTTACTTTTTTTTATCTAATGAATTAAGAAAAAGAAAAAAAATTAACGAAAAAAAAGTGTAAAAAAAATTTTCAAAAGAGATTGCCTCTCTTTTGAATCTCTATTCAGTTTCAAAAAGTTGCTGGTTGAGACTTTTGGACAAGTATTTCCATATGAAAAAGTATTTTTCTAATATTTTACTAACCAACAAGAAACGAGAAATTTCTGAAATTTTCAAAATTATGTACTTAACTCAAAATTGATTTAATCCTTTTGAAATTATTATGAAATATTTTCGTTATCATTTTTAATAATTGGTGAATATTTCAAGTTTTTAGTTGTATTATCTATATGTGATTTCGGATCTATAGGGTTCCTGATTGAAACTTTTGGATAAGTATTTTTATATGAAAAGGGGTTCACAGAAAGAGAGAAAAAAAGAAAGATAAACATCATTGTAAAATCATAGGCCACTTCACTCTACTCAGAACCTAAAAAAAAAAAAAAAAATGATTTAAAAAATAAACATTATTGTAAAAACACTAGCTTTTTCATGTCGTTCAAAATCTAAAATGCCATTCATTTTAATTTAGTTATTTTTAAGAAAAAAAATTAATGACCAAATAGTATTTGATGCAAAAAATACTTATAACTGTGGTATAAATTTAATAATATTTTTAAAAATATTTATTCAGGTTTAGGGTTAACCCAACTTTCTTATTCGGGTTATTGGTGAATAAGGGTGTTTCATGATATACAATATGAGTTTTAAGGATTTTGGGTGTTAACAATTTTAATGATTTATAAGGGTGTCATGGGTTCGGGTTTATTCGGGTGCAAAGCCTTGCAAAAATCCTTAAATATAATGTATCTAAGATAAAAGATCCGTATTCGAAATCATTTTTACACCAAGCTAAATTTCTAAAATGTAAAATATTTGAATATTTTTTATTTTTTAAATCTAAAGTATAAAAATATGTGTCAGTGTTGCCTAAACTACATAAATTGTTGAAGAAATGAGTAGTTTCATCAATAAAACCTTATTAGAAATTCAGATAATGAAAACATTCGCCTCTACTTTTGTGGACTATACCATTCTACCATTATCTACGATCAATAATATAGTTTTAGATTTTGAACGAAGTGAAGAAGCTTATGATTTTACAATGATGTTCATTTTTTATTTTTTTTTTCTCTTCTAGAAACACTTTTTTGTATAGAAATACTTGTCTGAAAGTTTCGATCAGTATCTCTATAAAATCAGAATCGTACCCAGATGGTACTTTAAAGAGGTCATTTTTCCAATTTCTCAATATTTTTTCCAAAAAAGGGGAAAAACTGTCGAAAAATTGACAAAAAACGGCAAAATAAGCAAATACTGAAATTTCCGTAAAATTGAAAATTACTTTTTAACATAACTTCTAAAATAATGTAGCTAGGGACTTCAAATTTTCACCAACCACTAAAAATATCTACGAAAATATGTCATAAAAATGTCAAAATGATTTGATCAATTTTGAGTTAAATATGGCATTTTGAAAATTTCTAATTTTTTGTTAGTTTTTATGTAATAAAATTTTTGATATTAAGACTTGAAAATTCAACATGGTCTCACTGATATATATGACTAATTGATCTGAAAAAATCTCAAAAATCGTTAGTCAACTTTTTTTTATACCCGTTTGAATTTAGAATTTCGACGAAATTCGTTAGTTTTACCTAAAATTACGCACTTCAACGTACATATAAGAAAATTGGTTCGACCGATTGTTTTGAAATTTCGTGCTTAGATAAAAAATTTCATTGCGAATATTTTGGTGCAATAAAATTTCTGACGGACAAAGATTTAAACATTTTACAAGAGTTTGAATAAAAAAAAATTGGAGAAAATACAGAAGATATTACGAAAATAAATACCTATTTACGTACTAAAAGCATTTAGTTACTGAAGATTGATAATGTTTTATTGCATCTTAATATGTATTTTTTGACGCTGAATACGATAGTTTAAATTAAAATACACGTGCAACAATAGTTTTCTAACTATTTTATTCTATTTTAAAATTCAATATTTTCGGTTATTATACTAAATACCTACTATTTCACCTACAAGATCAATTAAAGTTTCGTGGCCTAATGGTAATGGAACCCGTCTAGCACGCAAGAGTACCTGAGTTTTCGATTCCAGCCAGGCACTTCAATTTTTTGCATTTTTTCTTTCTTATATTATAACCTCCTTCGTTCAGAATCGAAGAAATAATTTATCGTTTCTTTAAAATTCAATACACCCGTCAAGAGAATACCACTCTGCGTGCGAAGAACACCCCGACGAGCGAAGTACACACTTTTTTTTTCTTTTACAAATTCAATAACAATATTTTGTGCTAAACAGTATAAAGTGTAGATACGAAACATCCTTCGAATTAATTTTGTGATTCCTTAAGTCGCTTATGAAAACAACATAAAGAAAATTTAAGAACTGAAGTTCATTTGAATAAATTATAATTATTAAAATATATTTTTGTTTAGTTACAAAAATAAGTTAATCACACTTTATACACAAACAACAATAAAAATAAGTAAACTGAAGAAAAAATTACAAAATAAAAGTCATACAATTAATAAATGATCAACGATACATGTACAAAGTACAAAATATACATCTAAGATATTACCTATTCCTTGATTTAGTTAGGATATCAAAGTCAGACGGATGATCAATATTTTCAGTATACTAATGTATTCGTAGACCTTATTTACATTTTAAGTTTTAATATATATTTATTCGATTGACTGAAAAGTAACGGACTATTCATGCATCAATTATTAGGCCTATATGTTAATATGTGTACCAGCTATTCGGAGCTGTATAAGAGTTATAAGGGTCGCAATCATTTATTCATAAAAGAATCGAGGTACTAGCATAAAACCCAATCACGATCGCGTATATTAGAATCGTCCCTTCAAAAGCTATTGCTTGTACAATTCAGTGTAGTACCCATCTTGAAATGTTAATTTACAATACACGATTAAATTATTTGTAAAGGTACGTCTGCACATTAAAGTAAATTTATGTGCGTTTTCTAATTGCAAATAAGTTTAAATTTAAATTGAAAACCTAAAATCATTTTACTCACCTATTGATATATATATAATATGATATAGGTATAGAATACTACAATATAGCACCCACAAAAAACTATAAATAAATAACGCTATCATAATAAATTCACTAATTAAGCACAATTTCTTATTTTTGTATGTTATTTTTAGAATGATTGAATTAACACATAACTGTTGACCGATCAAAATATTTAAATTATACTAAAAAAAATCTTACATCAAGGCAGTATCTTGATTTTTTTCCTGGAGGGATCTAAAATATATTTTGTAATTTTAGTCAATAATGAATTTAAGATTTGACATAGGTATGGTTAAAAGTATGATCAATAACATAAATTATTATTTTTTAAGTAAATATTAAGTAAGTAAAATACATAGATACTGTAGGACCTTGTGTCATTTAATTTTTAGCACTGTTAAGACTATAAAACACGAAAAATAAGTAAAATAGTAAGAAGAAAATATAGCGAATAAGAATATTTTTAATTCATAGTATAAAAAAATTACAATTTCATTAGAAAAAAACATCATATTTTCAAAATTCTATTTTTATTCAAAACAGATTGTACCTCTTAATTTTTGATCATAGGTTATAGTTTCAATTTTCTAGTACTATTATTTTTTAAGTTACAACTAAAATTAATTTCATGAAAATCTAGTTTACGACATATTTACCATTTTCACTCAACTTTTGGATAGTTTTTCGTTATTCATTGAAAAATTTTTGAGAACTTTTAAAAATGCTCTTTAAAATACTATACCAGCAAAATGTTTTACCGAAAACATACGCCAAACATACTGACTTGAGTAAGTTTTTAATTAGAAAAAGTGTTTCGGGAAAATAAGAAGAATAGCTATTATAAAAATAAAATTGTATGTATTACACAAATAATAGAATTGTATTTTTTTTTTTTTTTTATGTTTTAGAAAGTGAGATTAATATTTATTAGCTGTGTATATTAAGGAGATACCACACCATTCTAAAGCTTTCCTTACTGACCGCCTTTGCAGTTTATAACTATGAAGTACATTATATATTTCGGTGTCAAAAATAATTTATTTTAAAATATAAGGTATACAAAATATTACAAACATTTTGGAAAAGGTCCGGATCTCATCATGTATATAGCCTTGCTTATATGGGTAATAATAATAGTTATTTAAGTGTTATGATGAGTATTTTATATAAAACTGATCTTAAATAATATTAACCTTTGAAAATAATAGCATAAACCAGTTTTAAATATAATTGTTAAAATTATCCACTAACTATTTATTGAAGAAATTTTAAAAACCCGCAGAAAATTGATGGCAAACAATAGGTAAATATTTAACAATTAATTAAAAACTTTTTGAGCATACCAACAGTAGTTCACAATATTAGTTACTTTAAACTTAACAGAGTACATTGTATTGGTAAAATAAATAATATTTTATTTTTATGTAATAAGAATGCTGAAATACAATATTCTCGTATAACAGTTTCTTTCGAAAAATGTCAAAATGGGCTGTTAGATGAGTTTTTTTTACTGGCTTCTTAGCCACACGCACTATTTCTAAGATTTCTAATAAGCTTAGTATTTTTCACAAAACCCGGTATAATTAGACCGTGAGGGGCTTCGGGTGTTGTGCAGTTGCCCTCAACCAGATGTTTTAGGCATTTATAAAATATACCAGTAGGCAGTTGCCCTCAACTAAATGTACTAGTTGTCCTAAACTAAATATACCACTTTCCCTCAACTAAATATAACAAATACCTTCAACTGAATGTACCAAATGCTATCCCCTAAACTCAGCAAAGAAGTCACAAATTGCGAATCAACAAAACACCCAGTAAACTAACTTACGCTGGCGGAGTCGATTTTCGCGCTTTATTAACGAAATGCCCCCACGTTGCATAGCAAGCCGAGAGATATTTTTGATTTGTGGAGCGAATCTGAGTCGACCAAACACTCGGTGAACTAACCTACCTATATGTTGAGGGCGACTGGTACATTAGGTTGAGCTCAACTGGTACATTGGGTTGAGCTTAACTGGGAAATTTTTTTCCAGTTAGTTTGGGGGTAATCGGTATAAAAAAACGTACTTTTAAGGGCAACTGGTATATGTCCGGGGCTTCACCTCCATAATCTCTCCGGTCATCTCTACACTCCAAATCCACATTCGCGGGTTGACACCCTAGAACCCTACTCCTGCGTACGCCACTGAATACTTCTAAGTTAAGTACAGTTTATACACACTGATAAAAATATTATTTTATTAGAAATTACCATATCATGGATATTAATTAAATACAGTAGCTTCTATTTTTTGGTGAACACTAATGCAAATTACTATTTCTTAAATGTATTTCATTATATATCTAAGCCAACCTATATAATAGGTACAACATTATTACAAGAAACAAATGTATTATAAACGTTTTAGGATACTAAGTACGAGTAAACGTATATTTACAATATTACTGTTGATGTATCTTTGTTAAACGTGAATAAAAATCAATCACATTCTAACAATCGGACATCAACTTTTTATGATTTAGATTATTTATAATTTATAATTATTAAAGAAAATAATCTCATTATAAAACTTGAATTTATACTACGAAGTATAGTATAGTACTATACTATTATAGTTAACGAGTTTAAGAACAATAAGATTACGGGGATCTTTTTAATAGTCATAGTTCAGATTGTAAGTCTTAATATGCTCTTAGTCCAAGTAAATTACATATTTATGATCATATTATGTAGGTAATTTGTTTATTTATCGGTGTACTAAACAGAGGATTAAAATATAAACACAGCCAATGAGTATTATTAACTAAAAAAAACATTGCAAACAATTGTGGCAATTATTTGATATTAGTAGTGCCCTACTAAACACTCGAATTATGTACCTACATACATTTTTTAACACTCTGCTTTGTAAACAACATGATTTTTTTTCATGTTTATCAAATGGCCTTATAACGGGGATTCGGTGTATTTTAATTTTATCGTAACAGTATCCGTATTGACCGTATTAAATGTGTGAAATACGGATTCAATAATCCATTTCCTACATATTTCGATTTCAAATTCCGATCACTAGAAACCTGCTGTTAATTGATATTAATTTTGTTAATCTCCGAATTACAAATTAAATAATTGTTGTTTAATCATATTTAAATTAATAAACAATATTATAAGTTGAAGAGTTTTTTCCGATGTTATAATCGTAGAAAATATATCAATATTTAATCTAATAAGTCTTAATTAATTTTTATGTATCAGATAATTGACACTCATCAACTTAAAAATTTCAAGCGTTTTTGGTCATAATAATGTTGCGTCACATGCAAATCTAAATATAAAATAACGATTATCGAGTTTTCAACTTGACTGCTGTCAACTTATGAAAAATTGTTAAGTGTTTTATCCAAATTAGGTTCGAGTGTCATTGATATGCCTGTTACAGAGTAAATACTAATAAAGTACTTAGTTACACTAAAACCACGAATTTAGTCAAAACTATAATTTAATAGTAAAAACTGATTTTTACTATATTGTTCAAAATACAAATTTTTAATAGTAATTTCAAATTTTTACTAACGGTCAAAGTATAAAACTGAATTATTATTATATCATTACCTATTTTTTACTGAAGCTGAAAAAATAAATATTCGTTTATCAATTCAAAGTAAAATATACAAGCCAAGTTTTAAAATGTTAATGATATTTGTCTAAAATTAACAAGTTGATCTTGAAATCGTCAAATTTTTATTAAACTAAAATAAGGTTAATTTATTAATATTTGCAATGCATGTATTAGTATAAGTAATAATTAAAATAGGGTCTTTGAGTTTTTTGCCGTAACGCGTTTGGGTACATACACCCTTCTTTGTAACACGTTTGAGTACAAATTAACGGGTACATTCAACTTATCTCCTGTTAATCTCTTGAATTGTCTCCCATGTATTTTTTCAAAAAAAGGTTACTCGAATTGCTTCCAAATTTCAAATTTACTATTTACTCGAATTAGCTCCGATAAAAGACTAAATTAACAACAGAAATTGATGTAGCGGTAAATCCTAGGTTTAACTGTCTACTGTCAGTGAATGTTCGAAATATGGAAATTTACCGATTGATGTCGATGAAACCTATGACACACAAATACAAAATAGTTTCAAGTCTGGTTACACCTCGAATTATTTTTGTAGTACCAACTTTTATTAACAAGATTTGGTAAATCTTAGGATTAACAACAAGTCATATTAGTGAAAATCCTATATTACATTTTTTTTTTCTATATTATTTTGTGATATATTTGCCCTTGCTTAATACCTATATATAATTACAATATATTTTACGTTAATTTACAAAAAGTAAAAATAATTGTTATTGAAGTATTATTAGGTATTTAGGTACTACTTACTACAATATGTAATAAAATTATGTAATTTACTATAATACGTATACAAATGCTAAGTATATATTATTTAACAATGAACTACACTCTAAACTTACACAATATTTTGAAAAATTAAATTTAAAAAAAAAATCGGTATCAATATTTCACAGTATTGTTGTTTGTTTGGAAATTTGAGTATATATATTGTGTATATAGAGATTACTTCGAGTAAAAAGTATGTTCTTTCTAGATTTGGGAGGTTATTTGTGTGCGTCGAAATGAACACAACGTTTGGGTACAAATTATCTCTAAAAAAGTGTAGACAAAGAAAGCAGGACATACTTCACACCATAGGTATTCTTTGCTCCTCGGGTCAGATACACTCGGTAAGTGTATTGAATTTTAAAGAAACGATAAATCATTTCTTTAATAATACGATTCTGAGCAAAATTAGTATTAAGTAAGTATGTTAATAATATAAAGAACAATAATAGTCGTAATTTTTTATACACCTGCCAAGATTATCTGACCTAAGGAGCGAAGAATACCAATGATGCGAAGTATATCCGTCTTTCTTGTCTATACTTTACTTATCTCTGCTTTACTTTATTTTACTTTTTTATTCATTAATAAAGAAAAGAAAAAAAGACAATTTTACTAAAAGTAAAAATATTTTGATGAAAAAAAATTAATTAGAATAAAATTTGCGAAGTTTTTTCCCCTTTTTTAAATTTTTTTACACCAAAATATTTTTTATACTATTGTCTATCTTTGTTTAAATTCATAAAGTTTGGTTTAAAAAAATGAAGTTTCTGAGTTTTTTTCTGTCAAATTTTGGGTAGTTTTTTTCCAAAATTTTTGAAAACAATTGAGAATTTCGAAAAATGACCTCTGAAAATTACTATCAAGAGGCAAATTCGGTTTCAAAAAGTTGCTGATCGAAACTATTGGCCAAGTATTTCTACACAAAAATGTGTACAGATAAAAAAATAAAAATAAAAATCGTTGTAAAAACACTAGTTTCTTTGCTTTGCTAAAAATCCAAAAGTAATACGTTAGGTTACTAATTAATACAACGTTTGGTTACACTATATATCCACAATAAATCAATATTGATAATTTAAAGACAACATTTTTAGATTTTGAATAAATATCATATAAATTATATCATTTAATTAGTATTTGCATTTGAAAGGATAACGGAAGACTACGAGTAGTTTTTACTAAAATTTCAGAAAAAACTATAATGTGAAAATAATATAATTCGTAGCTTATGATATTGGTGTTATTAAAAATTATGAATGAAACAAACTAGTATTTATGGACAATCACAGTTCATACCAATTTTACTATGAAATTTTACTATGTTATAAATGTTAATCTCGATTGAATTCGGAATTTTACTGAGATATATTTAATACATATATTAATTATTAATTCCGTTGGTTTAATCTGATAGTTAATTTTATTTAAAATGTATGTTTACAGTATATTTCGATGTATTATTATGTAGGTATGAATTACACCAACAGTGATGATCTTTAAATTTTACATATTGAAATTAAAATTCATAACTTGCAGTGAATTAAAAAGGGCAATTTTTGATGTATTAACTATAAAATAAACTTGATTTTGTAAGAAACATTGTCAATAATATAACGTTTTCAAAAATAAATAAATAAAAAAACATATGGATAATTTTGCGGGGAAAGTCGTGTAAAAGAAAAATCCAACAATTCATCGTTACAGTAACTACAAAATATTGCAACAATAATCAAGATACAACTAATTATACCGAGTTATAGATTTGTAATTAAATCGATATGTTATTTATAGTAATAAATGTGTATAGGTATAAAGTGATATTTCTGTATTTCAATATTAATAATTATTGTTGTCTCAGTCGTCGTTTCTCGGTTAGTCGAGTATAATAAATTTTAATAATAAAAGTACTTACTAATTATTATAATAACACTCTTCGACAAGTCAGCGCGAGATAAAGTTAAAAGCCACAATACATTTCGATAAGGATTTGG
Organism: Stegophylla sp. TES_Ste_2020; assembly: GCA_025469315.1. Lineage (NCBI taxonomy): Eukaryota > Metazoa > Arthropoda > Insecta > Hemiptera > Aphididae > Stegophylla > Stegophylla sp. TES_Ste_2020. Next base: position 2,089 of record JAIPRM010009980.1, on the reverse strand, counting down.
GACCAAAATATTGTCACGTACCTATTTATTTATAATATATCACCAATAGATGATTAAATTAGATTTTTGAAACCAAGTAGCGAAGACGATTAAATGTTAAGATGTATAAGTTATTTGTAAAAATATGCGAATCGCCAATGAAGAAATCTTTAATAAAAACAAAAAATGTGAAAAGCCACAACATTCGTCTGCGATCAATAAAAAGGTTTTATATTGAGTTCACTTATATTACACGAAACAATTCAAGACGAGCATTAGCTCCTAATTTTTATCAGACTTTATTTAAAAGATTTAAGTCTACTGTAGTCTAAACTATACGTAAGTGGTTAGTAAACTATTCTTTTGTTATAATTCATATCAAAAGCACAAAAAAACCGCATTTTTATTACTTATAAAAAAATGTGGCCCAACAATAATCTGGAAAAAAATATATTAAATGTATTTATTAATTTTTTTTTTTTAAGCCTTTACCAAATAATTGTATAGTTCAATGGATAGGTTGTTAAAAAACAGATACGTTTACAAAATCATATATTCAGAAAAATGTATTTATTTATTGAAATAATTTTAAAAATCATGATACAACAATAAAACATAAAGTTTAACAATGAATATAAAGATTGGTTTCAAATTTAGGAATAACGGAGTAATAGAATTTTTTTAGTTTTATTTACTACACTAATGACATTTTTTTCTGCTCAATTCGGGCCCTACTATCCTTTAGACCTTCTTAACCTTTTTTGAATAACGGAACATTTAACATTTTATAAGATTTTTGTGGAATACGATGATATTTTATGGTTATAACTTATATACGTCTTATAATAATTAGCCATGGCAGGATTAGGATAAAAATTTTACGCCTATATGCCTTATAGTGTTGTGTTTTAGAAATCGATAAATGTCAGAATGTTTAATCGATGAAAATAAAAATGTTTTATACTCTTTGGATTTTATTCTAGTGGTATTTAAATTTTAGCGGAACAATTACTCTAAGCTCACAGAACATCTGTATTCCGCCTCCGCGGAACACCAGTTAAAAACCACTGCTTTAGACTGAAGGATAATTGATATACTATTATACTAATAATAAGTTCTAAATGCATATAATCGTGTATCTGCTGCAGTGTATCACATCGAGAGCATGTCACTCGTTCACTTCCAGGTAATAAAAATAATCATACTGTCAGTAAATTTACAAGGTATTTAGTGTAATAACTCAAAATTGTCAATTTCGAATCGTAGCATGTAATTTTCTTTACGTAAAAATGAGGTCCTTTCGAATGGACTTAATCATTTAGTGATAACAGAAAAAGATTCAATCAGTGCAATAGTTAATACTGCAGTAATGTGATCTATAATACACCAAAAACAGTACCTAAGTAAAAAAAAAAAATAATACCTAATTTTTTTAAATTTAAATTGAATTTACATAAAAAATGCACGATTAACGTACGCAAAATGCATTTAATAAAGAATAAAACCAAAATTTTCAATGTTTATATAAAATAATGAAATTATAGTTTTGTTAAATGTTTTGTATCTAAATGATTAAAAATTCGATTTTCTCAAAAGTATAGCAAACGCATACTGTTATTGAAGCAATATAAAATTGGTTAAGTAAAACTAATTCAAATTTTCCTAAGGAAAATTGGTAAAGTATTTTACATGCGAAAATGGCAATGTGTTTTTCATAATAACTAGGGTTCGGATTTATATGCCTTAAAAAACTAAGAAATAAACTCTTAAAAAGCCGGACATACTTCGCACGATGGGTGTATTTCGCACGACGGGTGGTATTCTCTTGACAGACGTATTAAATTTTAAAGAAACGATAAATCAAACGATTCTGAACGAAGGAAATGTCCAAAATTTTTTTTCACATTTTAAAAATTTTCTTGCGCCAAAATCTTTTTTATAGGATTTTCTATCTATGTTTAAATTTTCATAAAATTCAGATCAAAAAATTATGGTTTCCGAGTCGTTTTTGTCAAATTTCGGGTAGTTTTTTCCAAAAAAAAAAAATTGAAGAATTGAGAAATTTTAAAAAATGACCCCTCTAAAGTACAATCTAGAGGCAAATCTGGTT